>JAKRZM010001194.1:1235622-1302009 GCA_036379175.1 Heliconius cydno galanthus
GGGGGGGGGGGGGATGCGTGTTTATATATTTTTTTGTAAAACGAAATAAGGACTCTCTCTTCTACGCATTACAATAATTTGTGTTTGCAAGCGTTAACTTGCTTAATCGAATTAAACAAAGAGTATAAATAGGAACAGAATAGTACGAGGCACAGTTGCACAGTTGGCACAGTTTTGGGTGCGATTCTCACCAGGCGGAATGATCTCATATTTTGGAAACGGATTGTTTTAACACTAGGTTCCTACACGGAATACAGTGTAAAGATAGACTTAGGTATTTAATGTAACAAATAAAAATCTTCCGTTACTAAGAGAGATCGAAATTTCTACGGGAGCGGGCAATCACTTAACATATTATTATAAGTAATATAGCCAAGTTATACTAAATCTTTACATAATTTGTAATCTTTGTTGTATAAAGTAAAGTTTCATCTAAATCTGTTCAGTACTTTTTGTATGAAAATTGAACAAACATCCATCCAGCCATCCCCAAAAACTTTCTTATTTATAATATTAGTCAGATACGCAATCACGTCTTCATAACAATAACAAATGAAATAATTATAAAAAAAACAAAAAAAAATCACACAATTTCAACATATTAATTTAAAATGTACTTGACATAACATATTTTGTAAAGTGATAATTAAATTTGTACCGAAGGGCTCTTTCATAATTCATTATTAAACAAATATATTGAAGATGTCCATCGTGTCGCAGTGGGTAGTGAACGCGATGGTTCTAGGTCAGATTTTCAGAAGGGATTATATTAAAATTAGTTCCCTAGTAATCTCTAGTTAATCTTGTAGGGTAAATGGCAGTTCTGTTATTCTTGAAAGTGGAAAGCAGCAAATCTCTTCACGAGGCACTTCGAGAAAATAAAAATATTAAATATTTTATTCCCCCAAGTAAAAACAAAACCCACAAACGCCACGTTTACAGTCAGCGCCACGACGATGGCCTCAAAATGGAAGAGATGTTATTTGAAACAAAAATTAGGCGATGTCCAAAACCTTCAATTGGATATAATGTCAACAAGAATTAAAAAGGGCAGAAGGTTATATCATTTTTAGTTTAGGTTATAGACTTTATTATGACATCTCATTATGGAATAACAATATACTAAAAACTATTTTTATAAATTTTCTACAAATTAGGTATACGTAGATGATCCATTGAAAAATTGAACTTACAACCACATAGACAATGACATAAATGTAGCATCAGCAAAAAAATATATAACTAATAATAAATAAATAATACTAATTTAATATTTTTTGTTGTATGTAACTAAAAATATTTTCAGTGAAGGAATTTTTGATTAGAGATCATCCAATTGTTGACATTCCACTAAATTCTGGATGAAATGACATAACAGTTTAAGAACAAACAAATCAAAATGTCGAATGTCAATTTGAGACAAACTCGTTTTCTTTCAAAACTGTATTATTTACTTATAATATATTTTACATTTGTTATATATTTTTTGCTGACGGTATTTCTGCGGTGACGTTTACTGAGTGACAAATGGCAAGTGTTATTATAATTAGGTATATTTTTTTGTATTTATAAATTCAGCTTAAGAATAGAATATCTATAGCGTCTATTATCTGGGTTGACAGATACGGACGAGGTCAGGCCGTAGCGCAATTAGGATAACCTAATATGGTTGGGTTAGGTTAGTTTTTTAACTTCATTAGAAAAATATTTCATTTAGCTGACGCTTCTGATAATTCCAAGCAATTATCGTTTTCTAAATATGTGAGTGCTGACCGTACTGTAATGTAAGATATAATAAAAAGAACACTAAAAAAATAACTATACGGAACACAACATTAATATTCAACTCGCGTTTGACTGATAAAAACCATACAAAGCAACTATGTATTTCATAAGACAGAAACGCATATCATAGATTATATCTCTTTTATAAAATTGGGCAATACGCATATAAAATGTAGGACAAAACGGGACTTTCCCTTTTATTTTATTCTGAGCGTGTATGTATAATGTATATATGTAAATTATTAGTGATGCCTGAGACCGTCGTGGCGCAGCGGCACATCGCAAGTGTAGTGAGTTCGAATTCCTCTTGGGAGATTTACTATTTTTATTTTATACGTATATTCATCAAGACAAAGCACACCGTAGCGAGTGCTGCCACTCAACAAGTGTCTCAGAAAGTGGGAGAACAGAGTCTCATATCTCTAAATTCTCTCTGCTTATCCTGATATGTGGGATACATAGTAAAGGTAAAAAAATGGACAAGACAAGCTAAATGAAGACCAGAATATGACATAGAACAGTTATGTTATTATCATTACAATTAAGCCATTATAACGGTAAAATAAGAAATTTTATGAAAATTATATTACAATTACAACTTCATAGAAAATCTAATTTAAATTATATGTAAGTTGTAGAAAGCAATATTTGTTCAAGCAGAAACATCTATTAGTTTCTAGTCAACGTTAAACATTATACATTGCATATAGTCAGGACACCTTGGTTGAGCTTCGAGAAAATAGTATCAATGATACTGAAGGAACGTCATGTAAAAACATGAGGACACCCTTGAGAGCATGTCTGCTTGAGCAAGAGGTTGATGACAGTGGACGAGATGAAAAAGGTAAAGCGTGAAGCTAACAAAAAAATAATAACTGTATCGATTTAATTTCATTTAAAAACTAATCAAGTGAAACTGTTAATGCATCAAACAAAGATTATTGTTCAAAAACAAAACAACCTTTTGAAAAACATAAAAAAAACGAAAGTGCCTTCCACAACGAGTTCAACGACCTAAGACCAGAACGTTCTGGTTAGAACCGGTTGTAACTGGCTCCAACTGAATCGTAATGTGGATTTGAGCGAAAAATATATGTTTTGATATTATTTATAAAGTTATTTTATTACACATAGAAAGCACATATTTAATATGTTATTTATAGTAAAAAGTACATATTTCTGTATGTTGGTTAAATTAAAGCATAATAATTAAAAAAGATACTAGTTAGAATGTAGGAGTAACAATAAAAAACACAAAAGAATATGACTACGGCACATGGTAATGTCTTCAATGTAAATATTGTCTAAATAAAATTAATTTGATGTTATAATAGCCTAATATATAGCAGTTCTCGATAAATGGACTATCTAAAATAATGTTTAAACAACCCAGCAGTTCCCGAGATAAATTCTTTCAACCGTACAAACTCCTTAGTTTTATAACAATAAGTAACTTTAGATTTACAATAGCAAGTAAGAATCATTGTTGTCTTAATACTTAGATTTACTTATCAAAACAAAGACATTGATTACTGATAACAAATCTTATTCTGACACTTACGATGCAACGACACTTGTCTTTAAAATGACACTTTGACACTTAAAAGTGTTATTGACTTGGAAACTACTTGAGAAAGTGATTGACAAACCTGTTTTTTCTGGAAAAAAACAGTTTCTATATATTTTTATCTGATCTTATCTATTATATCTAAAATCGATAATGACATCTAATTCAGATAAGCCCTTATGAAGAGTTAACAGTAGTACGCCATCGATCTATACTATACTTATTCAACTGATCGTTTTTTTTAAATATTTTCGTTTTGGCGCTTCGGTGCGGCGTTCAGTTCCGCTACTGAACACATTATTTCAAAAAGACAGATATTTGATTTATGAGATATACAAATATGTAAGGGTAGGCAGAGGGAACCTAATGTATCACTTCGTTCATAACTTTCTGCCCAATTTTAAAAAACATTACGGGTTCAGGGACGGAATTCAACGTCGTGCTTTCTTTTCAACATCGAAGAAACTAAAATAATTCATGGCTCTAAATGGGAATTGAACATAACTGTTACGTTATCTGCAGTCAGACGCTGCCACGACCTCAAAAAATCTTATATTCATATCATATTAAAACAATAAGGAAAAAACCCTAAAATCAGAAATTTATATTTATAGTACAGATACAAACCATTACAAGCATATAATTGTTATTAATTTCATACAATTAACGCAAACTTAAGTTATACTTCCCGTTGACTTACAATCTTGAAATTGAAATATAAAATACAATTATTTAAAATTTAGGCATATATACACGACGATGTTATATAACTAAAGAAATTAATGAGGCATTAGATAAACGTTAAAAAATGGTAAACACAGTGATCGGTTACTAAATTCTCTTTCATAGTCCGATTAACGGAAACACCTATAGAAAAAATCAAATAAAACAATTTATCCTTCACCAAAGTCGGTCAACAACGGAATAAATTAACGTAACGGAAGTAGTAAAATTACGCGGCCGATAAAGTTTGTATTCATATTTATATTTGTCACGTTCACTAGTATCGAGTGATATTTTAATTGAAACATTGTTAAGTAGGGATATTTAACATGTACCTACTTATAATTTTTTTTCCATACTTAACAGGGAAGGTACAGGGAACCTGGGAACATAGCTAAGACGCTTCGGTTTCCATTAATTTAGATAATTAACGAAAAAACTAAAAACGATTTTCTACACCAAGTCCTACAAGTGCTCAAGTATAGAATGTACTCGGAACTATAAATTATATGAGCCTTAATTCTAGTGGTATACTCTGTAATAACCTCTGAAGAGTTTCACCAATAAGGTTCTGGCTCCATCATCAGACCAGCTTGTTTTTTAGCTTTTCGCTGCATTCCGCACTTAACAGGGTAGGACGAGGGAATCTGAGAACATATTCTGCAGTTTCAAGAACCGTTCCCCATTTTCAGTCTAACTGAAAGCATTGCGTATTGAGTATCGTAACTCAACGCCATACCGCACCAACCAGCTCTATGATAACATATAATAGTCATGTAAGCTACTTTAGAATATTTCGATTGGATACGTTCAGTTATTTTCCTTTAGAATTAATTGGCATATTAAAATAAACCGTTAAGAAGTCACTGTAAACATAACAGTTGTGGGTTCAATGCATGGTCCTGTAATCATTTGCCTTAAGAATTTGGCGAAAAGCGGAGAACAGCGTTTCGTGAGGAGTGGTGGAACTCAACGCTTCGCCTTGTTACCACAGTGAGGAAAAGTGGGTGGGAAGTGGGAACTCCTGCGAGTGGGAATCGAACACACAACCGGTCGCGTCTACGGCCCTAACGGTCTGATTACTTGTGAAGGAAAATAACTGCGCTTGCGCATGTAAATTAAATATTCTAGAGAAAATTCTAAAAACCTTTTATAATAAATAATGTTCTGTTATTTACTTGCTTTGAGAGAACAAAAGAGAGTGATTCATTTAGAATATTATATAAAAACTCGTTATGTTGACGCCGCCGTGGCGCAGTGGCAGAAACGTGGGTCTGTAAACCCGTAAACCCGTTGGTTTGGGTTTATATCCACTCTGGGGAAAGATGAAAAAAATATTTAAGTGTTACAAATACGACATTAAGTTCCATTTATCAAAATGCTATGTATCGAAAATTGGGCGGAAAGTGGAGAACGCAGTGATCTAACAGTAGGTTTCCTCTGCCAACCCTAATTCACGGGAAAACGTGTGAAGCAATTAAAAAAAAAATTTGTGTATTTTATATTTTTCTATAAGTTAGAAGAAAAATACTCGGCTAAATACAGAAAAAAATCTATTAAAATATATGGAAATGTCTATTCCATATTTTATACGGTTTAATTATAAGTATACAAGAGCTAAAAATAAAACCAAGTGCACTCATACAGTTCTACAATAACAAATTTTACAAAAATGTAAATGTGCTATTAAAATATAATACGCCGTAGTGGCGCAGTGGCACAGGCGGCTGCAAATACGACGGTTGTGTATTCGATATATTATTTAATATTTTAATTTCCTCGCTTTGGTAACGAGGTAAAAAGCGGCGTTAAGTTCCGCCAAACAACACACAATGCCTTGAGAATTCGACGGAAAGTGAAAAATTTTAGGGGGAACGGAGTGAATAACGAACCAACTTATTTTTGTTGTGAGCATCTCTGTAGTGGGATTTTTACTATTTTAATGAGATGAGAACGTATGGCTTAGTGGTCATCGCTTTTGGCCGGTTTCCAAGAGACGCGGGTTAAAATCCCTCTATACGTTTTCAAAAAAAAATAACATGATATATGCCTTCTTTGTACGAAATATGCAACACAAAAACATTTTTTCAATTAGTACCAGTAGTTCCCGAGATCAGCGCATTCCACCAACAAACTCTTCAACATTATTATATTATTATAGTAAAGTAGCATAGATATAGATAGATAAATTGTATAGAATAACGTCAAAGGTAACTGTATAATATGACATATTAATGTCTAAAAATAGTTGTGGAAGCGGAAAACCTATTTTACTTTAATTTAGAACTTACCATGTTACGAGTAGCTATACTTACTACAAAGGTTCTGTATGTTTGTTTGATTGGACGCACCAATCTCACGAACTACTAGTTCAGATTGAAAAAATATTTTTGTATTATACAGTCCATCTATGGCGAAAAGGCATTGCGTGTTGAAAAGCTATATGACATGCTGCTCATCGTTTTGATATGAATCACTATAGGAATCAGGGTAACCTCAAGCATTTAGGGTTCCGTGCCTCAAAAGGATAAAAAGGAACCCTTATAGGATCATTTTGTTGGCCGTGTGTAAAGACTTTATTTCGAGACATGTGGAGGTATCAAGCATAAAATTAATATTAAATATTTAGGTCTACGATCTCTTGAAGCACAGCAAAAACTCAAGCGTCTAAGTCAACGAATGAAAACATAGAGAGTTTGTGCATTGATTCTCCTGCATTTGCATGAAATTCCCCGCTTAGTAAACACCTATAGGGAACTTCCCGTGGGCTTGCAGATGTGAAATTTAGCATTATTTGAAAAATATGCAATGTGATAAACAGAATGTCTCAACACTAGGTGTCAGCTATCGACCCACTAACCGTCGCCTTAAAACTTTTAAAAAATAAACAAAGAATGAGGTTGATTTAAATGACGGTATTAACTAAATTGTTTTCAAAATACTAAAGTAGTTTTAGCTCTATTTAAATATATCTTTATTGCTTTTAAATTGGTATTATTATGTTTTTTCTTGTTATTTTTTTAGCTCACATTTCCTGCATAATATAACAAGTTAGGTCGAGAGGTCTTAGTTTTAATATGTTTCGTTGTCTACTTCCCGCCAAATTTTGAGACATAGCGTGTTGATATGCTGTTCCCAACGCCGCGCGTTATCTTGTTACCAGAGGAGGCAAATAAAAAATATTCATTCCCGCGGGTGAGAACTCGAAACCGTTTGGCCTCTGACCTTACTAGTTTGAAGCAACGGCAATCGTATAATTTCTTTGTATTTGGGAATACAAATGATTGAGAATCAAATTTAAAAAAAATAATAGTAAAATAATAGTTGTATGTGCGTTTGCTCATTTAAAGAATATTGTCCGACAAAATTGCTTATAAATAATTGTCTCATGGAATTACCTGAAATTTTACTTTCCTATCCTTCCTTCCTTATGTTGCCTACATTGATATTTCAACGAAAGGGTCAAGGAAAGGTATATATTTCTTTTTCAACGAAAGTAATGCAGATTAGTAAATGAATAATTAATGGGACCCGCGGACGAATCTCTAGTAGCATAGTAGATTAGACATATAATTTAGTGATAAGACACTAAGTCCTGCCTTCCTCCCAAAATCAAGACCACGACGCACTTCTTTTAGTTGGCGGTTATTATCAATGCAAGGAAATGGAAACTCACTGTATATTAAACATGTTTTAGCATAACATTTTTACAATTATGGCAACTTCTCTATCCTCATTTAATAGAACGAGAACGGGGAAGTTCCCATAAAATTATGGAAGAATGTTGATTCTTTATAAAACTAGCTTACAGCGGCTGCCTTGCTCGTGTTCAAATTGAAATAATAACTAGGGTTTGTCTATGAGGTATATGTACTATTTATTTGTTTTTTTTTTTTTATTTTTGAGCGTCAAGCCATAACCTGAACATGCAGCAGGATTGGCAGAGCGAACCTGGGAATCAATGCTCCGGTTTCCCTATTTACAGGATCGAGGAAATACTGAATACGTTTGTGGCCCTCGCTAAGATGAATCTAAGACAAATGGATTATTAAATACAAAAAGAGTTTTTAGGCCAGTCGTGGTGCAGAGACACAAGAGTGCGACTCTAGTTTGATTCTCACTGGAGGAAATTAAATATTTGATATTTTAAATTAAATATTTAATATTTAAAATTCCTCGCTCGAGGTAACGAGGCAAAGCTCGATGTTGAATTTGACGATCAACACGTAATACCTCCAGAACCTGGCGCAAGGAGGAAAACGGAAGTATTTTAATAGGAACGAAGTGTTTTAATACCAGATTCCCAGGTTCCCCCTGCCTACCCTACTATATGCGGAATAGCATGAAGCTCTAAAAAGTAAAGAATCCTTTGAACGGATTTACATAATTGAGGTATCGTTAGATTCGCCATTGGACTTAGTGAAAAAAAAGTTTTTGGTTTCGAATATATGGGTATCAAATTCAAGAGCTCAATACGAGGATTTCAAAAAGGTATATCATGATTATCATTACCAAAATAAATCCTAACAAAAAGAGTAAAAAATAAAAAAAATATTTGAAAAAACAAAAACCCCGACTGCACAAATCTAAAAAGAAAATAAACAAGTAGTTAACCAACCAGTAGTTTATTAGGATTAACAGTAGAGACCTATAAGAATTTGTTAAATCAATAAAATCTTTACCAGGAACCGCATAATTTAAACACGTCCCGACTCCCGACTGTTAATCCGAATAAACTATTGGGCTTGCTTATTTTCATTTTAGATTTGTGCAGTCGGGGTTTTTGTTTTTTCAAATATTTTTTTATTTTGTATAATTTATCTAGTTGTATAAACTAGAATAGACTATTATACCTATTTGATAACGACGTTTTATAGACTAAGGACCTTTATAGTATTTACTAATATAAAATAAGATAAAAATAAGTAATATTTTTTTTAGTTAGTTTCTTTAGTTTTAATTCCAATTAGGATTTTTTTGTCATTTTGAATCGGTAAGTCACAGTTTGGTCTGTCACATTACATTTGCATTTAGACCATTAAATTTTTTTTATTAAACTTTATTTGAGTTATTTAACTTTTTTTATTATGTCACTGTATATATATTTTTTAAACATTTTTATTTTTTAATTTTTCACACAATATTTGTTTTTTAAAAAAGTTCATACTTATGCCTATTTCTAACACAAAACACTTAACTACCAAAACTGTAAACTTAGGGTACGTAAAACGAAAATAATAAAAAAAAAACAGCCAATATGGCGTCTGCGCGTTGCGAATGCGCGGCGGAAACTAAAGTATAAAAGTTGTAAACATTTTGTTATCAACAAGTAAGCCTGTAACAACTGCTCTAACTGTGGAGTTAAAGTAGTGTAGTTAAAAAAATTAAAGCTGCTTCACGCTGCATGGTAGGCAGAGGGAACCTAGGGTTAATAAAGTCCGTTCCCCACTTTCTGCTGAATTTTGGAGGCATTTCGTGTTGAGTGGCAGAACTCAACGCCGTGCTTTGCCTCGACACCAGAGTGAAGAAATGGAAATATTAACAGCTTTAAATATTTCTGTAGTGTAGTTAGTGTGTATAATATCGGCGTACATTATTTTTTGTATTTTATGTATTTTGTAAATGAATTCATCAGTGTATTTTTACTTTGTTTTATTAAAATATCATTTCATTTTCATGTAGGATAGCTTCCATAAAATTGTAACCTTTTATATTGACAACAGCAACTGTTTGTTTAAACTGCCCACCGAGAAGGTGATAGTTTTTTGGTCATTCTATATTTCGACAGTGCTTCTAAAACCCCCATATTGAATAAAAAATATTTAGAATTTGAATTTAACAAAGTTGTTTGCTTTACCAGAAGAATAGCATTGAAACTTGCGTTTACAGACTATGTACTGTTTCGCCATGACGGCACAAATAAAGATAATTATTACACAATATTATACAAGTTCATAATATTGTGGTTTCTAATGTATATTTCGTTTGACTCAGTTATCAATAACGCGTTTTCAATAATACAATTATTTATTTGTTAATAAGTTTTTTGTAATAATGAATGAATTTGAATTATTAATTCTTTTGGATTTGAGGCCATCGTGGCGCAACTCTCCTCAGGGGTACAAGTGTGCGACTGTAAACGTGTCGGTTTTGGGTTCGATTCTCATTCGGAGGAATAAAACATTTAATATTTTCATTTGCAATTTTTTGCTCTAGCAACGAGGTAAAGCGCGGCGTTTAGTTCCGAAACTCTTCTCTTAGCGGAAAGTGTTAAAAGCTGTTCAATTCATTCGTTTTTTTAGACGTTGTGTGATGAGTGGCTGAACGCAACACCGAACTCATCACTTCTATCTGCACGTGGCCCTATTTATGAGGGTACAAGAATTAAATGATATATAACTCTATGTTCTATTTTTCACGTATTTTAAAATGTTTTAGGCAGGATTCACACTATAACAGAAAACGAACCGGCATGTCACAGTTCGTTTTCTTGCTTCGCTTTTCTTTCTCGCTTGGATTAGTAATATTGTTATTTTATACATGAATGGACCTTAACTTGACCGGAACGACAGTATAAAAGTTTATTTCTCATAAAAGAATATTTTTATCAAACTAAGATCGGATCGAGAACGAACCGTAACTGATACTATAGTGTGAATACGGCCTTAAAGAATTTTTTAGAAAAAAATCAGAGCAATGCTATTGCTATGCCTTATGTTGTAGTAATACTATAAACAAAAAGTACATAAAATTATTTTTTTATAAGGTTTTAGTTATAAGAAAAATTATTTAAACTATTAAAATTTCAATAGTATAAAACTGTATTGCATTTATTAATGTTTTCTCGAGTGGGAATCGAATCCTCAACCGTCCAGTTTAAGGCTAGGCTCGCGACATAATATTATAAAGTGAATTAAATAATCCCACTTCAGATATTTGATAAGAAGTTATCTAACAACAAAGATAACGCTTAAAATAAGATTTCCAGATAATAAATATATCTATCTACGTGACATTAGCTAATTCGTTAGAATAGATTATAATTTGTCAAATTAGAATATTGGTATAGTAAGAGATAACTATAATAATTTCCTGATAGACTTACACTCCATATCCCACGCGCCGTTCAATTTTCGAGACATTAGATATTGAATGTTGGCGGAACTTAACACCGCGCTTTGCCAGAGCGAGGAAATAAAAATAATTATTTTCAGGAGTGGAATCCACAATCGTTGCGCTTACAGTCATAGGCAATGCGGCTGCGCCGTGACACCCTCTTAGGTAATTGTCACGTTATTTCATGCACTATAAATATGTATTTAATATCAAGTTACAATTCATTGAAGTAAAACCGTCAGGTTACCTTACAG
Source organism: Heliconius cydno galanthus (assembly GCA_036379175.1). Taxonomy (NCBI): domain Eukaryota; kingdom Metazoa; phylum Arthropoda; class Insecta; order Lepidoptera; family Nymphalidae; genus Heliconius; species Heliconius cydno. The sequence continues at coordinate 1,247,068 of JAKRZM010001194.1, forward strand.
TAATAGTTGAAATCAATATCGTTATGACGTATTTATATATAAGTATTTAATTCGTCTGGATTAATAAATTTATTTAGCAAAGGGATTATTTAAAAGTTTGAAAATGGCCTAGTGCGAGTTGGATTCGAAAGGTTATGTATCTATGAAATAGCAAGAACCCCTAAATATATATTTTTTCTCATTTTTAGTATTTGTTTCTATAGTAGAAACAGAAATACATAATTTGTGAAAATTTCAAATATCTAACTATTAGAACTTATGAGATACAGCCTGCGAACAGCCAGACGGACCATCTTACCCAAACGGGAAAATGGGACCAGGTTTCTTTCTCTGTTCCCTTTAGATTCGTTCCTAATTTCTAATGCATTCCTGCAATATCTCAAGTTAATCCAATACAAACACGTGAGCGAAACCGCACGTAAAACTAGTTCAAAATATAAAACAAAGGTTCTATTCAATTTACCGTATGAATCATATGGCGGAAGATTTTTTTATTGCGAAATAATAACAGGCAGTTATGTAATGCGAAATTGTCGTCTTTATAAGGGCGTTATGATTATCATTCTCATAATATACTTTAAGTTACCTGAATATTTAAAGGGTCGTAGATTCAATTCTTGGGCAGTAAAAATATTTTTAATAATAAAACTCTTCTTCTTCTTCTCACTTCCGATACTGAGTGACTAATCTTCGCGGCGTAGAACGCTGAAATTTAGCTTGTAGGTCTCCGGAGATTGTTGGGGAGAACTATTGGATATTTGGCACTATTGGGATTTCTAGAAATTTCTATGGAAATGGGGAAACACATGATTTTACGTTTTATAGTCCATGCAAGTGAAGTTGCGGGCTATATGCCTTTGTAATATACTCGTATTACTATCTTCATACGTTTTCCGCGTACATCAAGGTAGGAAGAGAGTGACAGAGAAGATACTCTGTTCCTGAGCACTCTGTAATGAATGACGGTGAAAATAATAATAAAAACATAAGTATGTCCCAACATTAGGCCTAAACGTGGAGCTCAAAAACGAATTTACCGCAAAATAACAAATACTTAAATAGTAGACAATTTAGTAATATAATATCTGTCTCTTATAAGGATGTTTTATCAAAAACTCGAGTAAAAGTTCTAAAACTGCTTTATTGTGTCTAAATCTAAGCATTATGTCTCAAGGTTAAACGTGAATGTCAAGTAACCGGTACAAACCGGATCGAAGCGGTTCGGACATAAAAACTGAGAATGTAGCTTTTTTATTGTTTTGTCAATACATACAACTTTTTGGTAAAATTTGATGAATTGAATTTGGTATGTAGGTTCCTTAGGGAGTGTAGGGGAATCCTTAGGATTTACTGAAATGCGTATGGCAAAAGGAAAAATATAATATTTAATCCAATAAATTAGACTTTCCAGTTTTACTAATGATATTTGCCATGACACATTTTATTTTAAATTAAATAAAAAAAGGAATTCCTTACGAATTAAATACGATAGTAAACAATCATATTTTTTTTTAATATCAGACTAAAGGAAATACATCATTTATTTAGCTTTTTAGCGTTTTTTACTTGAGAACGGAGTGTCATAAAACTGAGTTTCCAGGTTCTCTCTGCCAACCCAGCTATGTGCGGGATACAACGTGAAGCTAAAGCCAGACCAGGGAAGGGAAAAAGAAAGAACCTGATGTACATACCGTTCACACTCCACAGCCGATACATCGGCGTCGCAACTGGATTCAATGGTATAGTGTTTTCTGAAAAACCTTTTTTCTTCCAAACTTGACTCCACTATTGATGCTGTGGATGAATTATTGAAATCTTGGCTTTCCATTTTGGATCTGGAATTTAAAAAAAAACCACACTTTTATTAGGTCGAGCTGTATTAGTTACAGCTAAGCAAACTATGTAATAAAATCTAATAATCTGATTAACATGCACTTCTAATCGTTGTATTATCATGAAACTTTGCAATTATATGTAGATTAGACAATACAATGTTATGGTGCTATCGAGCTGACCTGATGATGGAATGGGAAGATGGCTGATGGAACTTGAAACTGCCTACTTGTAAGTTTTTGTTTTCTAAACTATTTATTATAATTTTTAAAAACTACTAGATGTTAGCCTGCTTTACATGAGTTGTATGACACTATATACTAAACGTGATAGTACAAAGTTTTATTCGCCAAGTGAACAGTCCAAGACGAAATTATTTAAAAAGTCGACCCAGTAGAGTAGATAGTAACTACTATTGGTATAAAAGTAAAAATGATTAGAAGAGAAATTAGAAGATTAGATTAGAAGAAGTAGAAATTATTTTTAATGTATTTTTTTCTAAATAAGTTACATATATTATAAATACGTATTATTCATTATAATAATTTTTGATGTGGCCGCGCAGTGGGACAACGTCTGACTGTAAACGCCACCGTTGTGGGATCGGTCTCATTCAGGTAAAAGATTAAAGTTGATTCGTTTTCTCGAAGAAGATAAAGCGCAGTGTTGAGTACTACCACTCAACAAGCAAGAGTTTCACTGTTTAGATCCTGGCTCCATCAACAGACGAGCTCCATGATATCATATTATTGTATTGACACGGTCACCTAAGCTACGTACTACTACCAAGTTTAATGTTGATACAATTATTACAGATTGGTTAAATTCACTTTTTTAGATTTTACTATATACTAACAATTATCTTGTTAATAGTTACGTGTTAAAAAATAATAATTAAAATACTATAAAAAATATCAGACTTATTTTTATTCTAATGTTATAAAACTATGTAAAATTATTTAAATTGTATTATAATTTTACGCTTTACATATACGTAAAGAAATTAGCATACCTGTTTCAATTCAATTCAATTTCCCTTATCACCTTTCACACCTTAAATCCAAACAAAAACTATACACATCCCATTGAAAACTTTTAGAACTACCCACATTTTGATTTACTTTTGACACTTTATTTTTTCATTTATAATTGATTTTTTCGTTTCTCCGTTAAAATAATAACCTTTTCTTATACTTTATTATTTTTTAAAATATTGTTAGACAGTATTTCTGTATCATTGTCGACTGTTTAAGGGATTTATCACAACTGAATTCTAATGTCAATGTCAAAGAAGCCCTACGTATTAATCTAATATAAAGTGGATTAGAACTAATCTTACGATACTATAATACCTTTTTGTGGTTTATTTTAAAATATTCTTTGTATTTTTTTTGCGATTATTGTTAGAATTTTGACAATTTGTGGACTTTTTTGAATGCAATAACTTTTTGGAGTAATGCCATCTATATTATTGAATAGTGTTATTTGTGAAATATTTCATAATAGATTTTTTTTTAATAATACGTTTATTTATATAATTTTCAACAAAGAAAAAAATCTTATTTGAATTCAAAATATTATTTATTCAAATAGACTAAGTATTGTTAGCAATTTGAAATCGTAGAATCAACATACAAAAAAAGCTACAACCGGCTCGGAAGGTAATTCTGCTGTTAAGAGCCGGCAAGAAACTCAACCGTTGCTCTTTTCCATATGAATAGTATAATTTAATTATTACATAAACTGGTAGCTATCCTGCATGTTTTTCAATGGATATTACTTGCATACATCTTCATCATGTAAATATTCTTGAACTATATAATAAGATTTACTTTAATATTGTTTATTATAAAAAAATATTAAACAAAATTTAAATCCCAGATTATGCCAGTTGAGTGGCGAAACACTATGTTGAACTATGGCTTTTACAAATGCCATTGCTGTACCGACGGCCTATGATATATTTTAATTATACCATCTATGATATTTACTTTAAACTTTTGGAGTACTATTTAGTTCTGCAAATCACCATAAGGTGTCGCTATAACACAATAATGCGTATAAAATACGCTAGCTAGCGCCACTTTAATCCAATTAGTTAACACGAGACAGCAACAGTTTTCCCCCTTCAATAGAAAGAGAAAGAAGATAGTATAAGAATTTGCAGCAAATTCTTATTATCCTCGATTCGTTCAATGTTTTGGTTGTGAAATTATATAGATGTGTATTTTTCCAGTCAAAAATCTAGATTTCACACTAAAAATGACTAGATCTAGTGCTCTTTTGTGTTTATTAGTGTTTTAGTGGTGCCCAATGTGTTTATTGATCGAATAGTAACATTTTGCGTAAGGATTTGACAAAAGAAGGTATTTAAAATTGAGTAATTTGATTATTTTTTTTATTAAAAATGCAATCTATCAATCAATTCAATTAATTAATATATGAATTGATTTTTAAAAATCATTTACTATGACAATTTTACCATCAATATAATAAAAAATAAAGTATGATTCAATTATAAGAACAATACAAATATTTGAATAATAACTAAATCATTTTTTTAACTACGTGAAATTTATTTATTTATGTTCCGCATATAGCAGAGTAGGCAGAGGGAACCTAATGGTAAGACACTGCGCTCCCCACGCATTACAGAATTTGAGACACTGTATGTTGAGTGGCGGAACTAAACGCCGCACAGCGCGTTTTACCTACACCTAGCTGGGCATTTGAATATTTTTTAAATTATAATGCTTTACTTTTTTATTGGTAAAATTATAACGTTTCGTAAATTAGTAGAAATATCGATTAAACACGCGTGACTTGTGGGTTCGATCCCCACTCAAGGATATTATTTTTTATCTTCACGCTGGATCCTGCACTCAGCAGAGTAGGCAGAGGAAACCTGGGAACATAGTGTTAAGACACTTCGTTTCCATTAAGACAGTTCCGGCCTTTACTTTACGCCGAATGCTTGATGCATTGCGTGTTGAGTGGCGAAACTCAACGCCGCCGTTTTCTTTGTTACCAGAGCGAGGAAAAAAAAGTATTAGGAAAATATTTTATTACCTCGATTGGAAATCGAACCGACAACGTATCGCGCACCCCTGCGCCACAACGGGCCTCCAGACTCAACAAACCCTTCTGCATTGTAATATTAGTACTGAATATAGATATAAATAAAAAAATGACTCGTCTTAGAAGTAATAAAAGATTTTCCAATTAACATTTGACTCGTAAGTTAATTAACTCTTTTAAGTTAATTCTTATTTAAATACATAATAAAATGTATTAGTTTCCTTATTTAGTATGTTCATAAAATGTAAGACAACTAGTTATTAATAATAAACTTTATGTTTATTGAGGTTGTAGTGGCGCAGTGCAGTGTCTGACTGTAACCCGACGTTTGTGGGTTCGATTCCCACTCGGGGGAATACGTTATGTTCATTTGTTCGCTCTGGTAACAAGATAAAGCGCGACGTTGAGATCCGCCATTCATGCAATGACTCAAAAATTTGGAAGGGAAGTGGTGAATAGAAATGTGTTGAAACGGAAACTTAGTGTTTTAACGGTTGTGGGTTCGATATACATATAAAGAAATAACTACTCAACACGCATGCTTCGAAAATTATTTAGGTTCCTTCCTCTAGGTTCCTTCTGACTACTGTTATATGCGGGATACAGCGTGAAGAAAATATTTAACTTCTATCCTTTTTAGGGATCCGTACTCAAAGGGTAAAATGGGACGTNCGCCACAACGGGCCTCCAGACTCAACAGACCCTTCTGCATTGTAATATTAGTACTGAATATAGATATAAATAAAAAAAATACTCGTCTTAGAAGTAATAAAAGATTTTCCAATTAACATTTGACTCGTAAGTTAATTAACTCTTTTAAATTAATTCTTATTTAAATACATAATAAAATGTATTAGTTTCCTTATTTAGTATGTTCATAAAATGTAAAACAACTAGTTATTAATAATAAACTTTATGTTTATTGAGGTTGTAGTGGCGCAGCTGCACGGTGTCGACTGTAACCCGACGTTTGTGGGTTCGATTCCCACTCGGGGGAATACGTTATGTTCATTTGTTCGCTCTGGTAACAAGATAAAGCGCGACGTTGAGATCCGCCATTCATGCAATGACTCAAAAATTTGGAAGGGAAGTGGTGAATAGAAATGTGTTGAAACGGAAACTTAGTGTTTTAACGGTTGTGGGTTCGATATACATATAAAGAAATAACTACTCAACACGCATGCTTCGAAAATTATTTAGGTTCCTTCCTCTAGGTTCCTTCTGACTACTGTTATATGCGGGATACAGCGTGAAGAAAATATTTAACTTCTATCCTTTTTAGGGATCCGTACTCAAAGGGTAAAATGGGACGTTATTACTAAGAGCCCTCTGTCCGTCCATCTGTCTGTCTGTCTGTCTTTAGCGAGACTGTATCTCATGAACTATATATAGATTTTATTTCTGTTGCGCTATAAAAAGTAATAGATACTACAAAACAGAATAAACGAAATATTTAAGGGGCTTCCGATACAACAGACATATTTTTTTTGCATAATATTACGACCCATTTCGTGCGCAAGTTCGACTCGCACTTGGCCGGTTTTTACACTGTATTGTTCCCACTATGCGTTCTCACATACAAACATACATACAATACCTATACGTATAGTGCAAATGACTAAGACTTCTACCCCATTTCCAATGAAAGAGGGTGAACAAGGGCTCATACCCTAAATAAGAAACGCCCTAGAAAATTATATCGACCGCGATTGTATCTCTATTTCGTGTTTGTTTTGTATAATATTTTATTTTTCATATGCAATCGTGTTTTCTAAGAGGGTAAAGACTTTTTTTAGCTTCACGCTGTATCCCTCATGTAGCAGGGTGGGCAACGGGAACCGAGGGTTACGACATAAGGTTTTCCTATTTTACCATTTCAGGCTCAAAATGAAGACCAAACTAACATCAGTAACGTATTTGGGCTATACGGCGATGGATCGCCGATTCTCAATTTCAATGCTGCCTTGGTTGCTGCGGGAAATTAGAACTACCGGGATAAGGGAAAAGGTAATTTTTTTAGCCTCACGCTTTGTCTGCAAACCTCTGCCGTCTCAGCAAACCTCTTTCGCCTCGTCCACTGTCTTCAACCTCTTTATACATGCGCTCTGGGGGATCCTCATGTTTTTGGCTTGACAGAAAAGGTAAATTGAAATTATATTTCGACACGCTTCTATAGCATTTCGGATATCCGATAAAGATATGAGACATCTTCGGTACACATGTATGAGATATGAACCCCATAATGGCATGTTTGACTGTGAATCGTATGTTTATTATTGTATTTTGATTTCAAAACATTGAGTGAGAAATGGCGGAACTCAACCGCGTTTTGTATTATGAACAGAATGAGAAGATGTAAATAATTGATTCTTCCGAGTGGGAATAGAACCCACTACCGTCACACACAGTTAGACGCTGTACCGCTGCACCAAGGCGGTCTCAACCTACATGCTAAGCAAAATATTTTTTAAAAAGATGTATCTTTTCTATGTATATTATAACAATTTAAGAGTGTTAAAAAATAATATAAGTATTTTCCACAGTTAAGTGTCGCAGTAGAAGATGGCTGCCTCAAGGCGTATAATGGGAATTTTGAACCAATCATCGTTCATCGCTTAGTGGATATTTTGAGGTATGACTTTATTTTATTTTTTTTAATTTCTCGCACATCACTCGTTTAGTAGGCAGAGAGAATTCAGCGTACTCACTACGTTTCCCTACTTTGCCTCCAATTGAGAGACTGCGTGTTTGGGTGCGAATTTCAGCGATGAGATCCGCCACTAAAGACACAGTGTTTCGATAACTGGAAGGAAAAGTAGGGACCGGAGTGTCATAACTCTTAACACTAGGCAAAAGATAAAGCAGGCGTTAAATTACCCCACTCAACAGGCTCTCAAAGGGCTGTGTGGGATGGTCCCAGTATAGAAAATAAATTCCCTATGCCTATCCTGCTATATGTGCGATATTATTTCGATTTTGTTATTTTTTGCTTTAGACTAGTATCGAAATGTCCCATTTATGTCGTTTAGCCTCGGCCTAGATTTTAGTATGACCTAGGCTGAAGCTGACATACTGAAGTTGACATATCCATATATTATAAATCAAGCACACCTTTTAAATATGGAAAATATTCATATTAAATACGCATTATTTTCACTTAATAGGAAGAAAGCGCAATTTTAAATGCTATTGATGTGGATTTGATTCCCATTTGGGGTAATGTACTCGTATTATTAAATATTTTCATATATTCCTTACTTTTACTTTACTTTACCAGGGCCAGCCAAGTCCCCGGTAGACCAAACGAGCTGTTCTACATACTCCTCAATGAGAAGGAGGCTCTTCTACAGTGCTATCTCTTTATGGCGAACACCGCACTGGAGGTAAGTGATGCAAAGTTTTATATTTGGAGACTGTTTAGAATATCTTTTGTCTGCTGATTTTCCAGAATTAAATATCAAATTTAATAAGTATAGGAATTTAATAGGTAAAACACAGCTTTACTACAGTGGATTACATCGATACGATTAACATGATATAGTAAATATAACTTCTAAGATAAATTGAATATCGAATATAAAAAAAAATCTAATCTTTTTCCCGACTGCTAAGGTAGGGTTATGTTTTTCGCGTGTATTATGTATGTATGTAATATTCTTTATTACCTCATATCTCCAGAACCGCTGAGGGTAATTGGAATATTAAGGATAGAATAAATGAGGATAATTGAGGTTTCGTTACATATGTATATCTCCATTAAGGCACACCCGTTCCGACATTTCGCTGAATTTCTTGAGGCATTGCGGAATTCAACGCCGCACTTTGCCGCGTTACCATGGCGAAAAAATGAACATATTAAATTTTCAATTTTCAATTCGTTACTCCGAGTGCAAATCGAACCCACAACTTGTCGCGCTTACTCGCTTGTGTCCCTGCGCCATGACGACGGTCTCTACCAATTACTCTCGTAACAAATTTCTTATATGGTAGAGATGGCTTAATTAAAAATAATATAAGGCTATTTTTAGAAAATATTTCTGCATCCAATCAATTTCCGGCTGACAGGTGCCACGCCCCAAAACACACATTTCGTTTTTTTTATTAATTGGTTAGACAAATATTTACTATTACTTAGTAAAGTCATCTATCACAAGGTGAACTAAAATTATAAAAAACCGCATTTATGTAATATACATTCTTTCATATTAAAAGTACCTTTAATTTTTTAGGTTACACTTCCATTCCTTACTTTTCGCAATATTCTCGTTATCAGAGTGAGTGGATATTTCTTGTCGCGATTAGAAATCGAATCCACAACCTGTCCCGTTCACAGCCTAGCACTAGACTAGTCTCATAACTATATTTCTATATTAATATTATAAAACGTAAGTTTTTGTTTGTTCAAAGGCGCAAATCTCAGAAAATGTTGATATAAATTAGGCGGAATGTAAGTAAAAGAATGCTTTAACAGTTTTTTTCATTCTTCATTTATTTCAAGTTAAACTATTTTTGAAAGCAACGGTTGTAGGTACACTTTTTTATCTTCACGCATTGCACTCATAAGTTATTTCATAAGCGTTTCATTTTAGGGAGTAAATAGCACGATAAGTCGACTCCAGTATCTAAGAATTGAGAGACGGTACGGTAACGTAATGCTGTACCTCATTTAACTATATTACCTGGAGTTATAAATCGAACTCAAAACCATCGCTTTAGGTCAGATAAAAGAGCTCCCTATCATATGCCAAGACAAGTTCTGGTATGGACACCACAAGAGAAATATAGTTATCCTAGCAGCATCAGACTTGGAGGTATTCAATGGCAGCAGAACTGATGTCAGATGGGCTGATGTGGTCCGAGACACTGTGGAAGTTCTCTACCCCACATAAGAGATATAGGATTGTAAGTCATGTACGTCAATTCCTGAATAGAGATCGAACTTACTACCCTACTTTTTAGAGTGCGCTGTCCCACTGCGACGACGACCTTAATCTATAAATATTATGTGAAACATTTTAAAATTAACATAAATTTTAAAACAATGTGCTATTCGTAACCTTATACGCTACCTTGAGTGCAGTTTAAAAATTGAACATATAATCAGTCTGACGCCAGATTGTAAACGTTACACTTGTCAAATAAATTAATTAATAAAATATACATAAACAATAATAAACAATTATTTAATATTCTATAAAAATTGTATCAAATTTCGAATTTTTAACAAAAAATATCTATTATAATTGAATTGGATTTCGAATTTCGAACACTTTTGGAACTTTATTCAAAATTAGAATTTAAATAATTGAATTGTTTGTGTGGTTGTTTTTGTTTATTATGGTGTAGTGTTTTTTTATGTTTGTGTAATAGTTAATTAATGAGATTGACTCTTGGAATCTCGAGTATGGTGCCAAGTTTACGTCACACAATGTCAGTCTGGTTGTCACTGAGTTGTAGCACGGACGTGTCTACTTTATTATCAAACGCGGAATTTTGGTGCGGAACATTATTAATAATAATTGCTTGTGAAATGGACTTTTTATATTTTGAAATATTAAACACTATTTATTTTGATGATATGTTAAGTTCTTGAAATAAACACTCGTCCAAAATAACTATTTATTAGCACTTACTTGTGATAGATGGGTATTATTTGTATTTGATTATTTTAGTGTTGTACCTCGGTTTATTAGTGAAATAGTGACGTGCCAGTTATTCAATTATGCGTGCCTGAAAAATAAATAAATATATGTGTTAGCACAGCTATTGTTTGAGTGTTAAGTTAGACTGGATATTTAACAAGTAAGTAGTATGTGTAGTTTTATGGTAAAGAATGGATGGTTGATGAGGATGGTGGGTTCGATATTGGACGTTTATAGGTTTCATTATATGCCTTTTTAATAGTTTTTAAATATATATTCCTATTTTTAACTTTCGTAAAGTGTTGTTACAACACTAAGTCTAAGAAAAATACTTATCATGAAAAAATAGAAGAGTTTTTTTGAGACCAGTCGTGGCGCGTTGTAGGTTTTATTCACACTCGAGGAAATGGAAGGAATATTTGCACTTTCTTGCTCTGGTAACGAGGCAAGCTCGCCGTGGAGTTCTCCATCGCGTTAATCCATCCATCAACCTTTTAAAGTCCACTGCTGGACATAGTCCTCCCCCAATGCTCGCCACTCCGTCCGGTCCTGTGCCCTTGATAGCGCTAATATCAGTACCTACCTAGTAGTACTTTGTGTTGGATAGTCACTTTATTCTAATCCTAAACCTTTCCCATAACATTAATCGTTTCTATGTAGCCTACTGTACCCGTGAGCCTAATTTCCTCGAACGTTGAGAATATGACATAAAGAACTTTTAGACACACACTTCGAGAACTGAGAATTGGAAATGAAGTGTTAAGACACAAACAAGACAATTAAGTCACTTCCGTTTACCAATTTCCTCAGAATTCTCGAGGCATTGCATGTGAGTGGTGGAACTCAACACCGCGCTTTGTCTGGTTACTCCTAGTGGAAATGTCCCCCTAGTGGAAATCGAACTCGGAATCGTCATGTTAACAATCGCTCAGTTCATTTTATAAATACGGAATATTACCACATATTTATATTACAAGAAGAAGAAGTAGAAGTAAGAGATTATTTATTTTCAAACAATATTTTACTTTTAGGTCACATTGGTTCTAACACATTGGAATTATCTGAACGAAATCGTCATGGATTTCTTAGAAACATTGGCTAAGCGCCAAAAGACGATGCGATCGCACACTATGTTTTAAGGAAGTCTTAATATTCGTATGTTATTATAATTATTTGTTGAAAGTCAGTCCATTTTGACCAAAATAGCTGCGAAACCAAAGAAAATCTACTGACTTTTATTAGCTTCACGTTTTTTTCGATATGCAGGATACCTGGGAGAGAGATACCGGTGTTAATGTCAAGACACTCCCTTCTCCGCTTTTCACCTGAATTTGAAACAATAGTTGATCACTCCTAGTTTCTGTCTTCAAAAAGTTACTAAATTTTTCTTGGGACATGGTGTGTACTTGGGACACCATGTATATTTAATAAATTCAATCTAAGATTAGAATTAAATGCTGTTGATGTTGAATGGAACTAAAAGTTAATGACCGTCTATCGTAAAAGAAACAACGGTTGAGTCTCAGCAGAACTGCCTTCCGAGCGGATGCTAGATTCCTGTAGGACTGACACTACTGACATTTCTATGTAACTTGAGGATTCAAAAGTTCTTTAATTGGCCTAACGTTTAGGATTTGAATTCGATGCTTTTTTTTATATTACTAGCTAGAGCGAGGAAGTGAAAAATAGTTTTGTTTGTTTTAGGTTCTCGTTGCGTCCCGTATACAGCAGGGTAGACAGATGGTCCCTCAAGATAATTCGGTCCCCACTTTCTTGCCAATTTTAATTATTTCCTCCCAAGCAATCGAACTCATAACAGTCGTATTTGTTGTCGGCTGTACCCTACTGCGATACAATGGCCTCAGATCTTCTGCTATTTATTATTATTTTCTTTACAATCAGTTACTAAAAGAATTCCTTGACGTCAAAAGTAAAAAACAAATTACATTTAGTGACAAAAAGTTGTTTTTGCCAGACTACGTTTATTAATCATAATTCTACATTAAAAGACGCCTTTGAGCTTCGTTGAAATTTTGTCTGTGTTAGCTTCACGATGTGAAACACAGTTCCACAGTGGGAACCTCGGAACCTAGTTTTAAGACACTCCGTGAATATACTTCCTATAATAGAAATAATTTCATATGGTAAAAAATAACGAAAACAAGAAAAAAAATGTATACCATGGTGCCTATCACTATCAAAGATCACTGATTACCATAATTGCTTACTGACCTTGTTTATACAATATTGATTGACTGACTATTGACTGTCAATTTTTTTTTACATTGATTCATGTTATTCTACTTTTATTCTGTTATTCTGAATTGCTTATTTTCCATTATATTAACTTATACGTACAGTATTAAGACTTTTCTTCTTCTTCTTCTTCTTTTCTACACTTACCGGCCCATTTTGAAAATGATGTGTAGAGTGGAGACTTTCAACGCCACTTGTGTTCTTCCGTGGTAGCATATTTTAATTATGTGAACGTTCCATATAAGATGATCTCGACCTTTGATTTTTATATTATGAAAAAATACCTTTTTTCTACTATTTTTTAGCACATCTTTAATTTTAAAGAGACAGTAAAGTTGCGGTTTATCTGGTGAAGAAGAAAATATTTTAACTAATATCCTTTTACTTTATATACAGGTTTAAATATATATATAAATATATTTACAAATTAATCGTTTGTTTAAATTATGAGTCGCTTCTTGTAAACTGAAAGGAAAATAATAAACAATACAGTATTTGATAAAATTTATTGGTCATTGAGGATAATTAGCTTTGTTAATTGCTTAAATTAATATTTAATAGAATAAACTATTAGAAATCTATTCAGATGCCGTCGGGGTACTTTTAATTAATAGTGTTCTTGATGAGTGTAGATTCGAATTTATTTGTTAAAAGTAGTTTCGGCCTTTAGGTCAAAGGGAAATATTCTATTGTATAGATTTTGATTAAAAACGACAAATTAAAATTTGCGAACGCATGCTCTCATTTTGTATGAAATTATTTTAAATATAGGTATTAATTTCCACAAAATACCTTTGATTTCGGATTTTTCCTTTATTTATATTGGCTGTTTTCATTTTGTGTTAAATTTCGTACGTAATAATAAGTCCACGTTTGTTCCCGCATAGCAGAAGGTTTTTATACATTATTTTTTTATACAGTGGCGGAACTTAACTCTGCTATGTATATTATTACCACAGCGAGGAAATGAAAATAATTCATTAATTTCTCCTAGTGGAAATCGAACCCGAAACCGTCGCGTTTACAGCCACATTTACATGACTGTCTCTGACATAATTAATTAAGTGATTAAAGTCCACCTTCCGCCAACCTTCGAGATGTTAAAAGTTCATTTATTTTTGAATTCAAGGCCGATTTACATTAATATAGATTAAATTAATTTATAAATAAATTATTTATTTATAATGTATACATTATATAAATAAAAATTACGTAAAAGAAGGACGCATCTTCCTGTTTTTGTAAAAAAAAGAAAAAAATATATTTAAGACTGTATTTTTAAAGTTAATACATATATCTAATTGTATAGTGTATGTTGTAAGTAATAAAAAAACAGTGTTATACATAACAATTTCTTTTAAATAGAATCCAGATAAGCATTTTTGCTCTCTAATTAATTAACTTTATATATGTTGGACGTGCGTGTGTCGTGTTGTTACACCTTTAATGGGGGTTTGGAGGGTTTATGATGATTAAAGTTCTTAAAGTGATACCGTGTTTGATTGTAAATGCGTTGGTTTTGGGTTCGATCCTCACTCGGTTGATATATTTTTTTGATTTTCCACTTTAGATCAAAAAATAATAATTAACTTTGACAAAGACCAAAGAACCTTGTCTTGGCAAAGAGGCACAAGGGTGTGACTATAACGCAATGGTTGTGAGTTCGATTCCCACTCGAAGAAGTGAAATATACATAGGTATATACTTATATAAATTATATGTAGGTGACCATTAGATCCAAAGGAAAGAAATCCAGATCGAAAGGAGGAGTATTTAGGCTGTCCTGGTGCAGCAGCACAGTGTCTTATTCATTAAACGTGAGTTGTGTGTTCGACTCCACTTAGGTAGTGGTCGAATATATTTTTCATTTCCATCATATTTTTCACTTCTTAAATTGAACACACTAACTGTTCAAACAGAAATTTGACAAAGAAAACGATTTTCATTGTAATATAATATAATGAATTATGACTAATAAAAATTTCCCTCGTATTTGGGGCGTCATCCCCTATAGTGCCGTCTCTTTCACACTTTATATACAAGAAAAGGATAGATATATAACTAATTGACATACTTTTCAAGGCAATCTATTAATGGAATTTATACGTTTTTGTTATTTTTAAATGACATGGATATGAAAAGTGGTGTAAGTTACAAATTTAAGTAAAAAAATCTTTTATCTTTCGTTCTTTTGACAAAGTTATTAGTTATATATTTACAATTAAACAAAATGATGTTTAACTTGGCACAACCGTGCGATTGTATACGCGACAGGTTGTGGGTTCGATTCCCACTCGAGAAAAAGAAATATTTAATATTTTAATTTCTTATCTGGTCACGCGCTTAAGACGCAATGCCTTCAGAATTTGGAGAAAAATGGCGAACGTCTTAATGGGAACGCATAGGTCGGTCGTTTCTCCTGCTTTTCCTGCTATATGCGGGATACAGCGTGAAGCAAAAAAAGAAAGAAGCCAGACATATCTAGCTTTAGCAATAGTGTGAAGTATTCGCAGTTGTTTATTGAATAGTGGCGTGTTTGTATTTCCAGAACATTCGAAGTCTGGGTCGTTCAACTTTGTTGTCCTCATTGCACTTCTACTAGTATCTAATGTCCTCTATGGCACCGTAGAAAATCTACAAAAGCCGAGGTTTGAATCCTGCATCAAATCATGCAATCTTTATTTTGTATTCACGTCTAGAGCTACGTTTTAGGCGTTCGATTATGAAAGAATTAAAAAACATTCTCGATTCAACTTTAAAAAATGTATTTATAATAATTTGAGCGTAGCTGGATATGAACCCGCGCCCCTTGGACCACCGTCACCGTCACGTCAACATTTGGCCATTTTTATATGTATGANTATTAGTTATATATTTATAATAAAAAAAATGATGTTAAGTTTGGCGAAAATGAAATATATATAAATATAAATGAAATATTGGAGAAAATGAAATATTCTTCGCTCTGGTCACGCGCTTAAGACGCTATGCCTTCAGAATTTGGAGAAAAATGACGAACGTCTTAATGGGAACGCATAGGTCGGTCGTTTCTTCTGCTTTTCCTGCTATATGCGGGATTCAGCGTGAAACAAAAAAAAGAAGCCAGACATATCTAGCTTTAGCAATAGTGTGAAGTATTAGCAGTTGTTTATTGAATAGTGGCGTGTTTTTATTTCCAGAACATTCGAAGTCTGGGTCGTTCAACTTTGTTGTCCTCATTGCACTTCTACTAGTATCTAATGTCCTCTATGGCACCGTAGAAAATCTATAAAAATCAAGGTTTGAGTCCTGGATCAAATCATGTAGTGTTTATTTGGTATTCATGTCTAGTGCTTCGTTTTAGGCATTCGATTATAAAGGTATTAAAAAACATTCTCGATTCAACTATAAAAAATGTACCTATAATAATTTGAGCGTAGATGGATATGAACCCGCGCCCCTTGGACCACCGTCACGTCAAAATTTGGCAATTTTTTTTTAAGTGTGGAAATATGTAAAAAATATTATTCTATTTCTTTCCGTCCAAAATAAAAACAAAATTGAACCGCGAATCCCAATACATGTAACCCTTAAAAAATATTTATCAAATTGTTTCTTTTGTTTACTGTTACTGACAGAGGGATAGGCAGACAATTCTTTTTTCAGCTTCACGCTGTATACCTACCGCACATAGCAGCATAAACAGAGGAAACCTGGGCACCTAGTGTTAAGACTCCGTTCCCATTAAGACACTTTCATTTCCCATTTTCCGCCTAATTCAGAAGGCATGGCGTGTTGAGTACCCGAAATAACCGCCGCACTCCCATGCAGATTATATTTACTTCGACTACAATCAATTTGAACCAATAGTTCCTGAGATTAGCGCGTTCAATCGATTAAAATTCTGCAGCTTTCAAATATTACTATAGATTTATACCGACATACATACATACATACAAAAAGAAAACAAACAAACTATAGGTAACACTAACAGTACGTTCTGCCAAAGTTTTCAATCTCAGGCGATTTGCCAAACACCCTTGCCCCTGACGTCCTCTCGTGCCCGAACACGTTGGACACACGTGGACAAATAGTGTTCTGCCGATATCTAAATATCAAAAATAGTGATAAGACACTACGATCTCCACTTTAGAGATTTAATCACTCTGTATAATAATAAAAGTAATTTCCCGGAGTAGGGATCGAGCCGACGACCATCTCGTTTACAGTAAGTCTGTCGCACTGCGCCATGACGGTCTATTTATAGAAAATAATATTTTCCAGAAAATAATATAATGTGAACTAAAACGATTCCTATATTAATTTCACACAAATTCGTTCCGTTACATTTAAATGATTGGGTTAGAAAATTACATATAAGTATTTGTTTTATTAGTACCATTTCTTATACCGCCACTTAACACGCAATCTCTCGAAAATTTGGTGGTGCGTGTTTAATATTAGATTCCCTTTGCCTATCTTGCTGTATGCGGGATAAATAACATTTAAATGTTTTCTTAAGAAAAACAAGAACAAACGTAAACAACGAATTGTATATAAAAACTTCAAACAAAAAAAGTTGTTTTTGAATAAAAATATTTTAAATAACCTTGACAGTATATTAATGAGACAAGAACTCATAGCCACAGCGCTGACGCCACAGACTGACGCGACAAGTTGTGAGTTCGACTCCCTCGAGGGATTGAATTTTTTATATTTTCATTTCTTCGCTCTGGTAAAGCGAAAAAGCGAAAATCTTTCATTTACGACAAAACAATTATATCAAGTGGGAATTGAACTACTCACGGTTTAATAACTTAAACGACTAATCAGTGAACCAATAGGTAAGTCGTAAGAAAAAAATTAAACTTGAAACGTTTTTCCAGAAAACAACATGAACCCTCATCGCCCCCTTTTCGGCTCCCACTCTGACACTTCAGCTATAAACGTCAAACATTTGGTGAGGGCGTGATATGAAACTAATTAATAGTTTACCTATTTACCCAATAATTACCTAAATTATCTAATAATTACCTATGTTACCTAATTGTTACCTTATAGTTGTCTAATAATAATAATTAATAGTTAATGTTTCTTTTAGCGACAAATTGTATATATAAGTTTAGTTTATTTTTGTCTTTACTAACTTCAGTTGTGGATTTATACATAAATTATTGTATTTTATTAATTTATTATTTATTCTGGATGAATGCTAGAATTTTAATTTCACCGAAAAAAATCACTATTTATATGAAGGAGTGAAAAATCAAATGATGCCATATTTTCTTACACCTGGAATAGCAATTTTTATCCCGCATTTATATGGCACTAATATCTAATATAAAATATATTTGATATTTTATGAAATAAAAATATCTAATTGAGACGACAATTGTAACAGAGTCAAGCCAAAATACGTCATAGTTTCTTAATTATAATCTATGTGTAAACAGTCATCCCTTGTTTTCTTACCCTTATGGCTATAACTTTGCTCTGTGTTGGTACTTCTGTGTACCCCGCTACATGCGGGATAGAGCGTGAAGATGCGTTTTAGTTTTTTAATGAATATTATTAAATTATATATTTCTTACTTAAATTATATATTGCCGTACCTTTATAAAAAATTAAATGGTGGGAAAATTCTATATGTCTGTAACGATTGTGAACAAAAGGTTCTGGCGTTTTTTTAATAAAAAAACGTACTTCATTTGTCAATGTCAAGGTCTTTTATAATTTTAAACAGTGAATTTTCGTTTATTAAAATAAGTGATTATTTAGTTAATGTTTCCATTAAGATTTAAGAAAAGATTGCATCGCACATTTAGTGCAACAATGACATATTTGAATGACATAAAAATCGTTTTAAAATATTGCAGGAAACGCAATTAAAATGAAATCAAAAGTAAATAGTCTCTTCCCATATTTTGCACATATTTCATTTATTTATCCCCCGCTTGGGAAAACCAAAGTGCAAACAAAAAAATAAACATTTAAGGGGGCTTCTTTAATAATAATTAAAATTGAACAGACATGATTTTGTTTGCTATTTGTATAAATGGTACCGAAATTAATAAAACTAAATACTTCTTCCATAAAATACAACTAAACAATGGTGGGATAATTCTGCAAGTCTTTAATAATTTTGAACTAAAGATTAGGTCATATTTTAAATTAGGATATTAGCGTAAATTATATTAATTTTATAAAATGAATTAGGCATTTCTTGTATATTCCCATTTAAACAAAAAATAGTGGGAAGATTCTATATGTCTTAATGATTCCGAACAAAAGGTTAGGTCATCTTATAAAACGAAAAAACATATTTTATTTGTCAAAATCTTTTCAAAACTAAACAGATTTTGGATTAATTAAATAGGTAGGTACTACTACTATAGGATTTTGATTAAGCGGCGAAATTCATACAAAATGTATAAATGCTAGTATCTTTTTTTGCATTAACTTAGGTACATAGATGATATTGATATAACGATCTAGGTAGCGGAAACTAACGCCGCAGCTTGTTATACCAAAGTAAGGAAACGTATTTTTTAAATATAAACATTTCCCACGGCTAAAGCGACAATTTTCATATTATTCTTTAATTGCTATGTACATATATGTGCCTAATAATAAATACGTCAACGAGACGCAGTGGCCCTATATGCGAAAACAGTAGAGTGTAGGTTCGATCCCCATTTGAAAAAAGAAATGACATCAGACGAATGGTAAAACGTAACGCGGCGTTGAGTTTTGCCAATCAATTCACCTGTACTGTATGCAAGAGTTACAATAATAATCATAATTGAAATATTATGTTTTGACGCCATTACGACGCACTGGCATACTTGGCACCTATTAGGCGGAAATTGTATCTTTCATTGTCATATAACAGTGATAGATTACTTACAGCTGTGCTTAGAGAGGTACTATTTAGTGTTTTTTTTTATTTCACGCTCTATCCCGCTGTATCCCCGGATACGCAGGAGGAACCTAGTGTAAAGCTACTTCATTCACTACTCACCGCCCAATTTCCGTGCCTATTAATTTAATTCATTTGTGATTGTGACCCATTGGGGCAGTGTCTGCCTGTAAACTCAATACTTTTAGGTTCGATCTACACTTAGGAGAATAAATTATTTTCATTTCTTTAGTCTGGTTTGGTTAAGCACGATTAAGATCCGATACTCAATAAGCAATGTTTCGAATTGGGATAAAAATATTTATTCTTGACTTTATTTTTTTTAGTTTCATCCTGTATCCCGCGCATAGTAGGGTAGTCAGAGGAAACCTAGTTTACTAATATTCCGTTCACATTAATACATAAACGTATAGAAACACTCCACATTTTAAATATAAGTATAGAAGTATAGATATAAACCTACGACCTGTCTAATAGACTTTACTTCGTGCCACAACGAATCTATTTATTTATGTCATAAACAACTCATTACAAGAGTACGTCATCGGTTGACCCCAATGTTGTATCAAGGTTCAATTATATATAATGAAGCTACTTTAGGACTCGACTCGTATAGGAGTATAATAGATTTGTGTATACAAGTAAATGTCGGTAACTTTGCTTGTTGCAATGCATATATGTATTGTTTTGTTTGATTCAGCTTCACACTGTATCCTTCAGGATAGGCAGAGGGAACCTGGGAACCTAGTGTTAAGAAACTTCCGTTTCCCACTTTCCGCTGAATTTTTGTTTGTAAATTAATATTTTGTTTGGTTAATCGCCCTCATCTCATGAACTACTGCTTCGAATTTAAAAAATCTTTTTGTATTAGATAGTAAAAGTATCGAGGCAGGCTGTATATAGGTTATATTACATCACGTGGATCGTTTCGATCACTTAGAGCGTGTCATGTGTCATACACAACTCAATGTTGTTTCTATTTGCCAATACAAGCGGCATATCCTAGGGGGGGAGCCTTGACTTTAATTTCAAATTGATCTTTTTTTCTTAAAGCATTTTCTTTAATATATTAAGTTTAATAACTTTTTGTAAGTAAAAATTCTGGGTTGGACATCAGAGTATTTTGTGGTGGGCACAGTCCAGATCACACCCCCCTCCTCCCTTCCTAAGCACATGAGTGCAGCCGTAGGTAAAAGTTAGTTTTATTTACATATACAGACAGACGAAATCAAATAATAATTATATATTTACAAATGTATACATCGATTTGTATACGTCTAATTTATTCTGAGGTTACAGTTGGTATGTCAAGGATTGAGTTTTATTAGCGTTATATAATGTTTGACGCGTGTTTATTTCCTATTTTTTTGTTTAGTTTCACGATGTATCCCGTATATGGAGGGGTAGGCAGAGGAAACGTAGTGTTAAGATACTCTGCTCTCTAATTTATACATTTCATTAAACATATAAATACAGATGAGTTACAAAAATTTAACAATAGAAAAAATATTAAAAATCTAAACATAATATTTTCAAGTTTTTTTTTCTATTGTAACTTTTAATAATAACAGCACGTTCAATAACCTTTAACAATAAGTAAAAATGGAAGTAAAAATATTGAAATACTAATTAGTGAACTGTAGAAAAAAGATGACGTCTCTATGACGTAAAAGAATGTACATGATGGGGTTGTGAGTTCAAGTATCTTTTAGGAAAATGATTGTTATTTGTGTTCCATCTATTCTAATTGAAACCATAGTGGCGCAGGGGCAGAAGCATGTGATTGTAAACGCGACAGGTGTGGGTTTTATTCTCGAAGGAATGAAAAATTCTATAAGTATATGTATAAACTTTCTTCGTTCTAGTAACAAGGAGTTCAAAACGAGGAGTTGAATTACGTGCATGCAGCATTCTATCTGCATATGTCTATGCTTATTATAAGGCTAAAGAAAACAAGTAATAGAATTTGTTCAACCTGGAAAAAGAATTATTTTCATTTCATATGAAAATTTATGTGAAAATTCAAATGATTAATTTGATTGAGTTCCTCACACGTAATATCTCGAAAATTCAACAGAAAACGGAGAACGGAGTGTCTATACACCAAAACTAAACTCATATGAGTATATCTACTTCATTATAGGTAACAGATCTGTTCACCCAAATGCGGGAGCCCTCTCCCGGGGCGCCCAGCCCCAAGGGCTCCACTGGTTCCCTAAACGTCACCAGAAACGCTGGATTCCAGCAGCAGAACGGTGCTGAACATTTGCCTTGGAGTAATCCTGGGATCACTTTGCCTGGGAACTGTAATTCCAATTTGTAAGTATAATTTATATGTTTTTATAGCGTCACGTTGTATCCTGCCTCCTTAGCCTATATCAGAATAGGCAAAGGGAACTTAATGTTAAGACAGTCTGTTCCCAGCGCATTCCACAATTTTCAAAATATTGCATGTTGAGTGAGAGGGAGAAGGGAAGAGAATTTGGCGGAAAGTAGAGAATGGAGTGTCTTAACACTACGTTCCCTCTGCTTACTCTGCTGCGGGATACAGCGTGTGCCGGATACAGCGTGAAACTGAAAAAAAACTTCTCAATGCGCGGTGTGTTTTTAATCAAGGCGAAAGTTTAAAACGGAGTGTCTTGACAGTACGTTCCCTTTGTATACACTGCTCTGCGGGATGCAATACGAGGCCGAAAAAAATACATATTTTAGTTGACTGATCATATTATCATAGTATGTACTTACAGGCTTCGCCTAGCCCGATAAATAGGACACATGTGCTAATTGAAAATGCGAATAACAATCAATGACAATTATTAATAACGTGACCAATTCATGTCCATTTAAACTGAATGTATGTAACATACATACATATTTATGTAAACAAGATAATAAAAAGGAATAACAACTCTTAACGTTGTATAGGAACGTGACAAAATTTGCATTAAATTGTGTTTTCCTTTTACATTTGTACGATGTATATTTATTTATTTTGTCGTAGGAATTTCGAGAAATCCTACTTTCACCGAGGAACGTATATGACAAATTTCAACGTTCTATGCCGTAGTTAAATTCCCTTAAAATAGATTAAAACTAAGGAATAGAGTGTCTTTAGAGAATAATCTCTTACTCTCCTTTATGAGAAATATATGTAGAGTCAAAAAAAGATTAGTTAGGTATTTCGGTAACATTAATTTAATAAATTTCTCGGCCCTTACAAAAAATATATATTTTTTATTTGTATTTTATTTAAATTTGTACATTTTTCAGAGCAAATGAAACGGCGTTAGTGCGAAGTGTCAGCAATGCATCAGCTTTAACATCTCTATGTGCAGATCTATCTCCTTCTGATTCACATTTTTTTGAAGTAAGTAATAGTTTTATTTTTTTGATATGATCCCAAATCGGAAGAATGACAACATGATTTTTTCTCATTTCTCCGCTTTGGTAAACAAAGGCGATGCCTTGAAAATTGTGCGCTGCATGGGAAACGGAGTGTCATAACACTAAATCTTGCTATTTGCAGGATACAGCATTAAGCTAAAAAAATACAAAATAATATTTAAATTTCTAACAAATATGTTCCTATTATAGGTGTTATATATAGGCAAAGTCCGTATATCTCAACGGAAGGTTCCAGAATCCCTCATAGATGATGCTCTTAAGAAATTCGCTCAGCATGAAGCAGAAAAAATCAAGAACCAAAGACGCCACAGCTTGTTATCTTCTACAGTATGTATAAATTGTGATATACTTTAAAGATCTCAGGGACGTCAATTAGAGCTTAAGCGATATTATTCAGATGTAACAGTATGCATTTGTGTTGCAATAAAAAAACAGATGTAATAAAAATTTTAACATTTTTTAGAAATAAAAATCCTACTTTGACCACTAGCTGGTGCAAGTCTTGGAAATATTTTCTTTTAATTTTTCAGATATCTCAAGACAGCAACGATTCAGATCACAAGGCATCACCAGAAAAATCAATAGAGAAATTCATGCAAAAACAAGTCACACTAATCCCAAGTACTACTCCGTTAGAACCGGACAAAAGTAACGCTTGGAAAAGTGCTGAAAACCTCCAAAAAGCAGAAAACAATGAATTGGATAAGGAATTTGAAATGTTCACAAAAGAAAGGGCAGAAATAAAAAATCCTTTGCCTTTAGAACCTACAGTATTAGTTATTAATATGTCTAAAAATAATCTAGGGACTGTAACAGAAGATGAAGAAAAACACGAAGAAAATAAAGATAAAACAGAAGATATGAAAGAAATCGACATTAAAAATAAAAATCCTTTCAAAATACCCACAGATAAAGAAAAAAATATTGATCCTTTACTAAACATTTCTAATAATGCTAAAAATAATGGTAATCAAGAATTTAAAAGTCTAGACTCTATAAAAAATTCTGCTAACGAATCTAAAAATCTAGATTTTAACGAACTAGCAAGGAAACCTAATGATGATGATAAAAAAGAAATGGATAAACCCTTTCTAAGAGATCGATCAGCGTCTATAGGGACTTTAAGTTTAAAGACGCCCTTAGCACATTTAATTGGTGAACAAAATAGGACAATGCTTTTTCAGGTATTTATGTTTAGTTACTTTAATATTTTTCAGTATCACACTGAATCCCTCACAGAGAGAGAGGTAGAATTCTGCCACATTATGTAGAATTTTGGTAGTAAATGGCGGAAATTAACGCCACTGGCCACAAGTAGAAATAAAATTATTTTCTTTATTAAGTATCCTATCATAGAAATGTTTCGTGAACTTTTTGTTTCATTCACTCATTCATTCGCTCATTAGACACTATTTACAAACTTATGACGTCACCAGGTTGGTCGTTCAGAACTCCGTCTAATAAGTCCAGATAGAAAGCAAATTCTTTTACATCGTGCCTTCAAGGATGTAGCGAGTTGCGTTCTCGGCAAGGCGAACAAGGAACACTTCGGTTTTATATGCAGGGAGACTAATGATTATGCGTGCTACGTGTTTAAATGTGAGAGTGATTCTATTGCGACCGAAGTCGTTAATGGTATGTTAACTCGATGAGTTTTAATTATGTTAATTAAAATAAAATATTATTTATAATGCATTTTTATGTAAGTAATATCTTTTTTCTTTTTCTTTTTATTTTTTTTTCTTTTATAATCATTTTTACTGTGTTTGCCAAAGAAGAGAACATAGTTTAACACTTAATTCTCAAGTTTCGCCCGCACTCATCACCACGGGGGAACCACCACCAACCTCAACCAAACAACCACCACCTCAGCGGGGAAATTAATTATTTATATTTAGTGGATATCCAACCTACAAACATTGCGTCACTTATGTCACTATACAATGGCCTCGGGCATTATTCTTTATTAGACAATTGATTAACAGACTATTAAATCAATAAATTTCTCTCCTAGCATAAAATAAATTATTAAAAAGAAACACTAAACCTTTTTTTTATTTTATAACAAATTTTAATAAACATTTTTATTGTATTCCAGCCATAAAGCAAGCTTTCGTAGCTCACGCAGATTTACTAAAGAAATCTCGGGATAAATCTCCGAATTTGACTTGCGAACATTGTCCCATGCTGTGGTACCATAGATTGTGTCATGATATTGAAGGTAATAAATAAAAATTTTAAAGTATTTAATTATTATAACATTATATAATAAATATTGATATGGTTGTCGTACAATCTTTCTAGGAGGTTCGATCCTAATCTTTTTATTTTTGTTGGTAAATATTAATATCAACTTTAGAATAACTTTAAAGGTTATATATAACATTTCCAGGCATGAATGAGAAAAAAATCCACGCGTTTATACTTCGTCGTATAGAATCTTTACCCGAAGACGAACAAGATTTAATAATAACTAAATATCAGGGTGGAACTAATCATATATATGAGGTAAATGTAACATTAATATATAAAGAGAACGGAGTGTCGTAACACTACGCTCTTTATATAGAATCCAGAATTTTCAAGGCCATTTAGAATCCAGAAATATATTTAAATTAAACTTAATTGCTTTTCCAAGTAATATTGTCAAAACTGTTTCTAGTAAATACATTTAATTATAAATTTTACCATATATCTTCGTGTTTCTAGGTAAGTGAACATAACGCGTTCCTAATGATGCTTCTAAGAGCACACTGTGAAGCAAAACAACAAAGACACGTACACGATACTGCGGAAAATAGGTAAGTACCTGATAATAGTACGGTAGACGTTACGAACTTATTTCCCCCTTAACCCCCTTCTGTTTGCGTCGGACGTTAAAAAGATTTTAAAATACTGTTAATTTTTTCAGATCCGAATTCCTAAATCAATATTTGGGTGGAAGTACGATATTTATGAAGGCCAAGCGATCATTGTCGAGTGGTTTCGATCATTTGTTGAAACGAAGACAGAGTAAGGATGACGTCACACTTCATGTTAAAAAGGTATAAAATCTGTTTTTTTTTTTATTTTAAAAATTGAGTAAATATTATTAAAATAATATTTTGTACTAGAGGCTATTTGTGGCGCAGGGGCTCAAGCGACTGTGACGTGATTCCCAGTCGAGGAAATGAAATATTTACGCAATGACTCCTGAATTCTGTAGTAGGAAACGGACTAGGTTTCCAGGTTCCCTCTGCCTACCCTGCAATATAGTAGGGTTAAGAGATACAGGGTAAAGTAAACAAAAAAAAATATTTTTTTCCAGGAAACGACCCCCATACCACATGTGAACGAAGCCTTGTCTGATAACAATTCGGATTTCTTATCACCATCCACACCAGAAGCTCAAAGATGTAGATCAGTGCCTACTTATACAGGTTAGTTATTTTTTATTTTAGTTATAATTAGTTTTACTGTAAGAGCGATAGTTGTAGCTTCGATACCTTTTCGGGGGAATGAACAAAATCTTCAACTTTGTAATATCAAATTTTGAAACGGAAGAAATTATTTGGTATTAATTTCATACTTTTATTTATTTCCTTATTTTTGTAGACTAAAAATAAATATCTCTATTTACAGAACAGCCCCCGTCACCAAAGAATAATAACATACCACAAGAAGAACTAACTGAAGAAATTAAAGAAGAATCTGCTAATTCTCCTATGATGGACATGTAAATATGTTTTTCTTCAAATATTTTTTTTTAAATATCATGTTAAAGAATCTAATTTAATGTATTATATATTTAAAATTTATAACAGAAACAGAATAGATAAGGTGTATATGAAAAATATATACCAAAATAAATTGTCATATGTATATTTTCTTTATATGTAGTTACTTCGACATTTTCTTACTAAGAGACACATATTCAAATACAGCTATATCCAAAGTTTTTAATACAATACTTCTGTATTGTAATCTGTTTCTATACCTAATATTTATTCCAGATTCTTAAAAGTAGGCGATTCAAGAGCAGCGCACACGGAAAGTGGAAATGAATCGGATGCAACATGGCGTCAAGCGATATATGAAAAAGTCATACAGCCCGGTAAAGACGAAGGTAATATTTAAATATTTTTTAGTTCTGTGCATATTTGTATACAGATTAAAAAAATATAATTATATGAACAAAAAAATAACGTATAAAGTTAAACATGAGCAAATAAATGAAAGATAATTTGACTTTAGTCTTTATTATATATTAGGCAAAGTGAACTTTTAGCTTCACGCTGTATCTGATTTACTAGAATCTTTATATGAAGATAGTATATCAAATAGACTAATTTATATGTAATGATTTTGTATAATTGGGATATAATATGAAAATATTTTCAAGCCGCGTTTGCGTCGCTAGAAATAAATAATAAAAAAACTCAATTTTTACAGGTGATCTAACCCAAAAAGACCTTCTAGGTCATCCCTTAGAACCTAAAGGTAAACGTTCCAAGGAACAACTGAAGCAGCTGTGGAAAATGGCAATCGACCAAACTATATTATTGGTGCGAATGGAGAAAGAAAATGCAAGATTGAAGGGTAAATATGTTTTTGTTTCTTTTTTTTCCTGTAGATAATAAATAAATTAAATTCGTGTTTTACGATTTTTAAAAATGTTGATGACACAATTAAATATTGGAATATTTTATGTTTGCTATAAAAATGTTAATTGTTTTTGAACCTAGTTTATTATTGCTTGTTACTATAATATATTCATTTTTTTATTAATCTTGTTATCGAACTAAAAAGTTTAAGTTTAAGTAGTTTTTTACTTATATTTTTATCAAGGAAAATAAAAAAGTTATGTTTTAAAAAAAATAATAGAATTTAACATTGTGATTATTATTTATTACCAATAAAAAGTGTTTACAATAATTTAATACAGATAATTCATGCAAGTTATTTTTTTTAATTATAAAGAAGTTACACACTTAATTGTTTGAACATCAAATAATTTACCACCAATTCAATAAAGTTAATATCTAATACATCAACTGATTCTGAACTTTCCTTTTATACCAGAAAGAGAAGAATCATCAGCAGTGAGAAGAATAAAACTGGAATACACAGAACTAAGTGGTAAAACATCCACATCGGCGATGTGGGAGGGACTGTTAGCGGGAGAGAGAGTGAGGAGAGTGCGTGTAGACCCACACATGCTCACGCAGGCTGTTAGACAGGGTAGGGAGTTCACATTCATACTTGTATTATTATTATCATAATTGATATATGAATTATGTGATATTAAATCAAATATAATCAAAATGATATTGAAATATAATTAGATTCCCGTAATGGGTATGTTCTTTTTTAAGAGGCAGGCTTTTTGTATATTAAAAGTAATAATAAGTCAGTAAAAAAATTATACAAAGTTTTTTTTCTCTCTGCCTACCCTGCTATTGTAACCTTAATATCTACATGCATGTAAAATTTCCAGGTGTACCCCGCATGTCCCGTGGAGCAGTATGGTACTTCCTAGCAGAACAAGCATGTCACAGGATCGCACCACCAGATGTAAAGCAATTCCCACATTATAACACCCCATACAGAACACTGCTAGCGGGTTTGACGAAACATCAACATGCAATTTTGATCGATTTGGGTAAGATTTTGAAATGAATTATTATAGAGGTTTTACTTTCCTCTTAATACAATAAAAATAAAAGTTTGTGAGAATGGATGTTGTTATACTTTCACGATATTATATAGATTTAACACCAGATTTTGATACAGATAGAGATTTTGTATAATTTAGTAATAATGTAATAATAATTTTAAGTGAGCGAAGTCGCTTGTCAGTCGCCATAATATTTTGTGTATACTTTTTTATTTGTTTTCTTCTAGGACGTACGTTTCCAAAGCATTCTTACTTCGCATCAGCATTAGGACCAGGACAATTGGCCTTATATAATATACTAAAGGCATATTCTTTACTAGACCCCGATGTTGGATATTGTCAAGGATTGAGTTTTGTGGCTGGTGTTTTGTTACTTCACGTGAGTAGAAATAATTTTATAGTTTCACGCTGTGTCTCGCATATAGATCCTGTTATATTGGGGGTACATGGGAACCTAGTGTTAAGACACTCCGTTCTCCACTTTTTGCCGAATTCTTGGCTTTGGCTTGAGGCTTTAGGGGATCTCAACACCTCAAATTAAAGCGCGAGTAGAAATGAAACCCACAAACGTGGCATTACGTCGCAATGATGAAGTACATTAAATCAATAAATAAAATATTAGACACCCTAATAGGAATTTGATAATATTTACACTTTTATGTTTATAAAGTGGCATACACTTTGCTATGGCAACACGTATTGACATACGCGTCAATTGGCTCTCAAGTTATTTAAAGATATCTTTTAATTTTTAGATGGAAGAAGCTGAAGCGTTCACTTTATTGAGACATCTCATGTTTAGAAGAGGTATTAGAAAACAATATTTGCCAGATATGAGCGCTTTACAAGTGCAGGTAAGAGTTCACTAAAACTAATACAAAGATAGTTCAAATGCCTTGATAATATTGATAAAATATTAAATATTTGTAACTAATACTTTTTCCAAAAAAAAAAAAATATTTTGTTACATAATTTACTGGTCACCTAATATTTAAACATCCCACCTCTTCCAGCTCTACCAACTGTCCCGTCTGTTACGCGACCACGAACCGGAGTTGCATAGTAAATTGGAATCTTTAGACATATCGCCGGCGTTGTACGCCGCGCCGTGGATGTTAACCATGTTTACCAGTCAGTTCCCCTTGGGCTTTGTAGTGAGAGTCTTTGGTAAGTGCAGGTTCTATATTTTGTCAATAAAATTAAACTATGTTCAAATTAAGTTACTTCTTTTTAGTGTAAAGAAATTGTATTTATTTTTTGTAATTGTGTTTACTTGTGAATACTTGTGGCCATGCGCCACGACGCCATCGATTCGTTTTATCTTATTCCCTTTTGTCAGAAAGAGATAAGAGATGCTTAATTAATCGTCCTTTTTCCAGATCTAATGTTCCTAGAGTCGTTCGACATAGTGTTCTCCGTCTCACTCGCTCTCCTCTCCATACACAAAGATGGCTTAATGTTATGCGAGAGTTGCGAAGAAGCTGCCGAATATTTGAAGCATAAGTTACCGGATGTGGATGAGATTGCTTGTAATAAGGTCATGAAAATGGTTAGTTTTTTATATTATATTTATTATTAGCTTTACCTTTGAAAAGTATATAAGGTAGCCAGATGGAAACTAAAGCTAAGACCCTGCGTTCCCCATTAAGACACTTCTGTTCCCTACATTCCCACAGTATTCTTGTGTCATTGCGTGCTGAGTAGCGGAACTCAACGCGGGCCTTTTCCTTGTTACCAAAGTGAGGAAATTAAATCGACTCTTGCCGTTTTTATGATCGCACGCTTGTGCCTCTGCGCTATGGAGGCCTCAGGCCTGAAATAATATTTGATATAACAGGACTTGTATCTAAAATTATCTTATCTAGATCAGGCATTGGATTTTTTTTATAATTTCCTTTTCTTTTAACAGATCACAAAATTAGATATTACTAAGCAATTGACAGAATACGCAGTAGAATACAGCGTTTTAAGAGAGGAAATGCCAAGACTGGCGACATTGACCGAACAAAATAAAATGCTTTTGGAAGAAACTAGCAAGATGAGTTCTGAACTTGACGTAAGTTGTTTATTTGACTTTAAGAATATAACACTTTATTCTTAAATATATATGGAACAGGATTGCGGCACATATCTATTCAGTCTTATAAAATTGGCTTATTGCTATTCTTATACAAACATAAACACAAAAACTTGTGAATAGATAACTTATCCAAATTCTAATAATTTGAACTATACAATAAATTACATATGAATAATACATCATTTCTTTCCCACAGTCGGCCATGGACGCTATAGAAAACTACCAAAAAACCCAATCTCGCCTTGAAACCCATAACAAAATGATGGAACAACACCTAACGTTACTCAGCCGTTACATTTCAACTCAACACAAAGAATTACCCATCGAAGTAAAGAAGATCATACAAAACTATAACAAACGTTTATCATTTGGTACCAAAATAATAACTAAATTAACATCAAATGAAGATGAAGAAGACACGAAAAAGTACAGACAAGGCTTGAGCACACCAAATTTATTTTCCAAAACGTCAAAAGAAGATGTACTTAACGCTATAAATAATAGAAACGAAGATAGAAAACATTTTATGATGAAGAAATCACAATCAGTTCATTCTGGTTTGATAGCGAATAAGCATTTCCCATTGAAAGTTCTAGAAGAACAGCCCAAAAAAATAAGACGTGATAGCCTCAGAATTGAGAATTTGGCCAATGATAACATAAGAGATTTAGGTAGAAAACAATCCAACCTCGTTTCTAAAACACACGAGCAAATACAACAAGAAAGGCTGTTCGAGCAACAATTAAAACACGATTTTGATGAAAATCTCAAGAAATTAGACGAAACTTTGACCAAAAAACTGTCACCGAAATCGTATTTGGACGATTTGGCCATCTTTCAGAGTAAAAAATCGATGTCTTTAAATTTGGGGACTAATGATAAGGGCAGTGACAGTGGGTTCGTTACCCCATTGAGTCCTAAGGATAGTAAATATAATGACAATAATTCGTGTATATCACACCCGTTGAGTGATTGCGATGTTGATATCAAATTTGATGGACAACTCACTAAGTTGAAACAAATTAGGCCTTTGAAACATAATTAACTAATTACCTTTATTACCAACTGGTAAAGAAGTTTATTTTGTGATATTTTTTAATCTGTATTACATGTAATATGATTTAAGAAGTTAATTTTGGACTAAGAGTTTTTAGTGAAGGAAAAATAACAAAAGAAATAGAGTTAAACTATGTTTTTTTTACACTTTATTTATGTTGATATCCATAAAGTTACATATAATTAATGAATGTCGTAAATTTTGCTATAACCGATATATTTAAAAAAAAACATTAATTATAGTTAAACGTTCAAAAAGTGAAATTTTTACATATTTTTAATCTGTACTTAAAAATTGTATCCATTTATTTATATCTGTTACTTATTTAATTTTCTTTTGTTGTATTTAAAAAATATATTTTTGAAAATTACATTAGTGAAAAATAAAAATGAATCGTTATATAGTATAGCTTATAAGATACTAGACTAAAATATAATATAAAGATATATTATAAGTATAATGTACAAATAACACCAAATCGCCTCCACGCCATTTAGTATTACGATGTTACTTAAATAAATTTAAATATTAGTTATATAGTAGGTACAATATGAAAAAGTTGGGTAAATTTTGTATAATTTCAAATACTTTTTAATAAAACTTATAGAAACTTGATTTAAGCCTGATAACATTTAGTCTGTCGTAGCGCAGGGGCACAAGCGTGCGACTATAACCGCGAGGGTTGTGGGGTCCGATTCAAACTTGAGGGATTGTTTTTTTTTTATATTTTTATTTTCTGGGTCTGGTAACGAAGCAATGCGAGCGACTTGAATGATTTACCAGATTCGGTACTAACCAGTATTCGGTTTTAAAGATACGTATAAATTTGAAAATGAGTGATTTATTTCAAAATTTACACCAACTTTTCATAACAGTGTGTGTTCTAGACCTCTAGTTGATATCATAGAAATAAATATTATACGTGTATAATATTTGTGTTCATATTCATAAATATATAAGATGAAAATTGTAGGCGTATATCGGATACATAAATATACCTACGACAAAACGCGGCGTGAAGTTTGGCAGTCCAACACTTAATGTCTCTAAAATTAACATTGAAGATTGTTAACGGAGTGTCTTAACACTATATTCTTTCTGCCTGATATAAAAAATATAATTATGTAGAAAGCTTATGNACCAACACCTTAAGAGGCTATCGCTTAGCTGTTGGATCAAGAACCGGATACAGAAGGCAGTATTACTTGAGACGGCACGTATTGTGCGGAGGTTCCTCTCTCTGGAGCCCTAGCCACCGATGGCTTGGACCCTTGTCCCGCCCTCGGAAGAGTGGTTTTTTTATATTTTTAAATGTATCTTTTTTTTTATAATAATTTATATTTAAAAATGTAAAAATAATTCGCTAATTTAATAAAAGTATATGCTATTGTATAGAAACGTGATATTGTGGTAAATAAATGGTTTAAATACATGTATTTAGATTTATTATGGATCTTTTTTTATTTTTTTTAGGGGTACCATCCATACCACCACCATCCACATCACTATAAATTTTCTCATATATCTTCCATGAGCACACAGCATTTAGTGTGTTCGTGTTTTTAATACTTTGAAGTGGGGATTGAACTACATT
Organism: Heliconius cydno galanthus; assembly: GCA_036379175.1. Taxonomy (NCBI): domain Eukaryota; kingdom Metazoa; phylum Arthropoda; class Insecta; order Lepidoptera; family Nymphalidae; genus Heliconius; species Heliconius cydno. The sequence goes on from JAKRZM010001194.1 coordinate 1,280,567, forward strand.
GTACATTAATTGGAACAATAACACAATTATTCAATCAATTCTGTTTATTTTCAAGAATAACTACACAATTTAAGTTCCTGAAGCAAATCGAATACAGTTTCCACCAATCTGTATTTCATATTGAAGGTGGTGCGTCTCGCGTCCACTGAGCCATAGGACATGTTTAGAGTAAACAGATCTGGGTAAAACTGTAAAAAAATATATTAATATAGTTATTCCACACTTAGGAAAGCAAAAAATACTATTTTAGAAAACGTAATAAAATTTGAACGTAGTGGGATTCAAACCTGCTCCTTTTGGAATTGAATGGGCTAAAATGAACGAATCGCTGAGTTGAATACCTCCACGTGGTGTACCCTGGAAGCAGCTGGCTGGTGGAGTGTCTTAACACTAGGTTCCCTCTGCCTACCCTTCTGTGTACAGGATACAGCGTGAAGATGATGTTATATTATGTTATGCAAACTACCAATAACTATGCTATTGATATTTATGGCTACCTGCAAACCAACAACGGGTTCCGTATTAAATTCTTGGGACAGCTCTATGCATTTCAGTATGGAAACTCTTTGCGGGGTGATTTGTAGAAGTTGGAATTTAGCCTGTAAATTAATATTTATTGTTTAAAATATTTTTTTAGGAGAACATAGTGATAAATTTATCTTATATCAATAGACGTGTATTCTAATCTTATGGCGCCCCAATGGGAGTGTTTAACAATTTCGAATGGGAATCGAACTCACAACGCCCGTGCTCGAAATCACACACTGTGCCGCTGATCTGTGGTGGACTTTTTAAGCTATCCCATAATAATGAATATTATTGATATAATGATTTTTTAAAATACCTCTCTTTTCTTATCGACCGCCTCTCGCGCCTGCATTATAATGTTTCTACTGCCCGCTGTCACGTTCCATCTAAAGTTATAGAAAACAAAACTGGTTGTCTGTAAAGTCGATTTACGGACGATAATTTAACATCATAAGAAAACATTTAAAAATTTTATACTATTATTAAATTATTAAGAGATTAAATTATACGAATTAAATTGAATTAGTGTTGCTGAATATGTTAAAATTATTTTTTTTCCATAAATTAACAAATATATTTTTTGTCACGGCTATCTATTTAAACCTACCTGCTCCACTGGAACTGATAAGACCTAGACAGGAATGCCATAGCATGATAGTGATGTCTTTCCATCACCCACTCCTTGGGGCAAGTCCCTTCGATGTGATTGTGGGCATCGAAGTCCGGGAACAAATCACAGGCTGCTTCACGCATTATCTAGTTAAAAAATAATCAAATGAAATACAGCTTCACGCTGTATCCCGCACACAACAGAGTAGGCAGAGGGTACCTAGTGTAAAAACACTCCATTCACCACTTTCTGCCGAAATCTGGAGGCATTGCGTGTTGAGTGGCAGAACTCAACGCGGCGCTTTCCCTCGACACCAGAGCAGAGAAATGGAAATATAAACTTAAATAAATATTACATTTCCTCGAATGAGGATTAAACCCACAACCCAAAGTCGCGTTTATGGTCACACTTTGTGCTCCTGCACCACGACTAGCTATTAACCTGTAAATATATATAATCTATTGAATCTTTATTAAACCTTACTTGTATCATCCTCTTAACACTGTACGGCTTATCAAAATGTTCCTTGAGCGCAAGAGTCGTTGCGTTGGCTATCCACTTCAGCTTGACGACGTTACCGATACAGACCCAGGTGACGGTTACACAGACACCCGTCACAGATACTAAGACGCCTTTGCTACGAGAATGAAGAAAGACGTTTAAAATAAATGACATATTAGGAAGACCTCGGTTGTTTTTGAGAACACACTATCGACTGGCGCTGCCTACTCGCCCGTACAAGATTTTCTTGGAAAAACGTCGACCAGTGCGGACAGGGCCGGTTTTAGCACTACCGGCGCCCTGGGCGAAATTTTTTCGGCGCCCTCTTCATTTCAATAATATACAACACAGGGAATGAGTACAACGAAATAACCATGTATTTAAAAAATATATATGACAAAAACTAATAAAATTTCATTAGGCATTCAAAGTCTATGTTTTCTGCAATTTTATTTTCAAAGTTGATAAATATTTCAATGACGATGACTTTGATATCAAAGACGACGATGACTTTGTTTTTTTTTTTTTAGATATCAAAGACGACGGTGACTTTGTTTTTTTTTTTTTTAGATCTTAGACCATTTTAAGACATCTTTGCGCAAAGCGCCCTTTTTATCCGGCGCCCCTGGGCGGTCGCTCAGGCTCGCCCTACCCTAACGCCGCTAGTGAGTGCGGATATAAATTGGAAATGTCGCATTGACAGTCTGAGTTTTAAATTTTCAAGCATTTGTATAATATTTTTAATTAATAAAGTAAATATTTTCAAAATTACCCATTTGGATCAGGTTTCACATCCCAACCTTGGTACGGCATGTTACCGTACCGTAGTGCTGCTATTCCAATTGGCCCTTGTAAAACGTAAAACGACATTATTACTAAGTTATCACGCTTTTTCCCGAATACAGCAGGGTAGGCAGAGGAACCTTGTTAAGATACTCCGTTCCTCACGTACTACAAAATTTTCGATATATTGTAGCTTTTTGTCTTGCAACTAGATCAAGAATATTTGAATAATCTATGTCCTTGGATGTGACTTGATAATTTTATATATATTTTATATAATATATACAGTACTTTTGTATCTTTATCATATAATGTGTTCCTCAAACATTTAACGACTTCATTTTGAATTTCAATCCTGAACATGCATATTTTGTATTGTGGTATGCTTAAACAGAATACAATAGTGGTAATTAGCCACTTTAACCTATTTAATTGATCGTCCTTATCGAATATTCGGGTATCCAAATCAACTTCACGCTGCATCCCGCAGATAGCAAGATTTGCCTTGTGTTAGGACACTCTGTTCAATACAAAAACAATTCTGGAGGCATGGCTTGTGAAGTGGCGGAACTCAATGTTTTGCTTTGCCTTGACACTAGAGTGAAGAAATGAAAATATTAAATATTTAATTTCCTTGAGTGGATATCGAACCCACAACTAGTCGCGTTTACAGTCACACACATACAAGTATGTCGCCACTGCGCTACGACCATGATACATCATGGAGGATAAATCATAAAGCTAAAACTCACAAAGCACACCAGTCCGGAATTGAACCGTCAACTTATCTTCGTTGAATTTGTAGTCGTTCACGTAATTGCTGGTCCACAGCTTCCTCGACTCCTGCCACTGGCATATCACAGGCGGTTCCGTCCACATCACGTCTTGGGGGAGACTTAATTTTTAAAAGTAAGTTAATTAATTATATAACTTATCAGCCGACATTTTACATCTATCTATATATATAAAATCGAAAGGTCACTCACTCATCACGAAATCTCAGAAACTACATGTGCTAGAAATCTGAAATTTTGCATAGGAGTTATTTATAGGACGTAGGTGCTCGCTAAGACGGGAATTTGCAATATTCGACTTCTAAGGGGTTGTTTTTGGGGTTGAAAGTTTGTATGAAACTTCGTTACTACAAATGCTAGGAGTCTCAAATTTTGCATGGACGTCGTTTATAGGACGTAGGTACTCATGGAGATAGAGATTAATAATAACGTAGTTCACGCAGGCGAAGCCGCGGGCGGGCCGCTAGTATATCAATAAATGCCATATTAAACTTACTCAATACAAACCAAAGCCAGCTTTTCATACTGAGCCTCCACTTTCTTGAGTTCTGCTTCAATCTCTTCAGGTGTTCTCGTCACTCCGGGGGGAGGGGGTGACGGGGCTCTGTACTGCACTTGGTACGTCATTGGTTGAAGTTGTTTTGGCAATTGCACTGAAAGGGTAATTGAGAATTAGAAAAGTGCTAATATTTCGCTATATATAAATTACTCAAATTAGAATTTGAACCCACAGTCGTCATTTCACACACTTGCTCTGTGCACTAGTCCTGCAGCATCACAAAATATTTTGTACTAGCAACATCACGTCATCAGGTATCTTATCACAATCATCGATCCGTTAAATTACAACAAAATGCTTGTTCAGTTCCGTTGAAGTACAAAAAAACTCTTGTAATAAGTATTATTCTAAATGTATTGGGGTAATGAAAATGATTTGGCAGTCGCAAATTCGATTTTACGTAATAATTAACTTCACGCTGTGTCATAATGTAGAACGGTAAATAGAGGAAACAGTGTTAGAAATCTCCGTTCTCCGTTGATTGGTGAAATCCAACGCCCCGCTTGTTTGTCTTGTTTGATTTTTTTTGTAAATAAAAAAAATATGCCGAGTTATATTTAATTAAACTAATAGATATGATATTTAAGCTGATAGTAGACAGATAGACATATGAGGATAAAACAAATAAATAATAATAATTTATAGTGAAACTAATACTTCACTCTGGCTTTTCCTTGTAGGCAATAAATATTAAATGCGATTGCGATGCGATTCTTCATTCATTCATTCATTTCTTCAGACTTTTACACACAATAGAAACGTCGAATGGATTTAAGACTATCACAGGGTCGGAAGGAAATTCTGGTGAGAACAGCTGGCAACACTGAACAGTTACTTTTATTAAATATAAAATTTACAATTTAACTTCCCGACTGTGGCGAAGTCCTAGGGGTTATGTTTTTAACACGTACGTATGTATTTCCGTTTCTTCGATGTATGTAATTATCTGCTTAATTTAAAATGCTACGTCACTGAAAACATACATACATATATTTACGATTCAATAATACTCAAATCATATTCAAAACAGATATACTCGTATTCGATATATTAGATAAGATATCACCTATCTCTCGATAGCCTATTGCAAATTGGTCATTTTCCGGAACACTTGATGCGCACGAACGTGTTGTTTTTTCATGAACTTATACAAAAACACGTAAAAAATATGTGTAATATGGTAAAAATGTGTTAATTTACATCAAGTGGTGTGTGTTTCGTGTAAAAATGTGTTTCGTGTTTGATTAACATTGTATAATTATTGGATGGATGGATTGGACCTTAAAATGATTTTTAGTACTTTGTAAGTATATGGTTTCTGCTATTATGTTTTTTTAACAGATGTCAAGAAAAGGATTTTTCACATTAAAATTTAAAAAAAGGCTTGGTTGAAGTGGAAGTGGGTGATACATAATGTCAGGAAAACCGATGGTGACCTTTGGGGCGAAAGGGTTTTCCAGTGGCAGCTGCGAACCAGCCTTCCACCAAGTGGAACCAGGATCTGGTCAAGGTCACAGGAAGACAGTGCAGGACAGTGGGATCGTCATAGAGATCCTTAGGGAGGCTATGTCCAACAGTGGGCGTAGAAAGGCTGATATGATGGTGATGATTTTTTACATTAGGGTACTCCATTAAAATTGATTTAGTAGTTTTTTCTGAAGGAGACATACTTATACCTCGATAACATAGATACCTATATAGGTGACAAATATTAGAAGTCGGTAAATCATTTTTTTATTTAATTTTTATGAAAAATATTAAAAAATACCGAGAATTCGGTTCATATCTTGCTAAATCAATCAGTAGTTCGAACGTGTCTTATAAAAACATTTTAATAAATTTTTGTAATTTATTTAGACACAGACACAGCACGGCACTGGGTTACGCCTCCATTATGATATATTTTTGAACTAGTATTCCGGTCGCGCCCTGCTATGTGCGGAATACAGCGTGAAGCTAAAATAAGTTATCGTTCGCCTCCATTGTCCGAACTCCTCTCACTGTCGCAATTTAAAATTCACCTCGGATAAAATATTAAAGTAATGAACATGGCCGTTACTAGGAGCTAGGACTCGCCCTAAATACGGTTTAACGCCGTTTTATCTTTAAATTTATCTAATTTATACAATACGCTGAGATCATCATCGATGTGAGACATTATCAGCGCTTTGATGGCATTATTATGAAAACAAAAATTAATGGAAGATAATATTTTTGTCCTCACTTATATATATGTATATTCTGAATACAGAAAGCTATACTAATTTTAAATGAAATTATTTAACCAGATTAATCGCGTATATTTGAATATCAAAGAACTTATTAAGGTAGACTAGGTAAAGATTTCACGCTGTGTCTAGTATATAGCAGGGTAGGAGTAGGGGGTATAGCGGTTAAGTCGTCCGTTGAGTCTTTGAACATACCATTGACTCTGCTACGAAGAGATGGAAGAGACGGTCAACAGTTGCTCTTTTCAAATTTAAAAAGCATAGTTCGATTCTAGGACAGAGCAGACAGAGACCTATCTATTTTAGGAACAATCTTAAAGACAATGTATAATGCAATGTAATTAACATAGTTCATTCAGTGGAATTCGAGTGGTAATCAAACTGATTCAAAACCCTCAGGCATGATCCCAATTAACAAAAATAATTATTATATCTATTTTTCATTTATCATTTTAATATATTTCCAGATTCTGCTTATCTGTTCTATTTGCATGTACAGCAGAGGGCAAAGAGTATGGAGGGGGTTATGGAGGTGGAAATCATTCAAAAGATGAATATAAGAACAAGAGATGTCTCACAGGTTATATGACGGACATGCAAAATTGGGTCGATGAATATGGCTCTCTTAGGGTTACTAGAGGTAAGAAAACATTGTTTTCGGTATAACATAAATTTCGGGGTAAATAGGTAAAATTTTGTGTTATAATATGACGTGACAGTGAGTTGTGCCACTAAGTATGCAATTATCGAACTGGGGCGGAAAGCGGAGAACGGAGCGTCTTGACGGAATCATACTACATACGGACGTAAGATAGTGTCGTAATGGGAACAAAATATCTTAACACTAGATTCCCTCTGCCTATCTTGCGTTGTGTGATATACAGTGTGAAAAAAAAGTATCCTTTAATACAATTAGAAAATCAAACCAAAAAAATCAAACTTTCCATATACTTTTCAGAAATCAATATGTCGAGCTTAGTTGTATCCCAAAGAAACAATCCTGTGAGGCAGTTACAGCAACAAATTAACAGATTCAAAGGTTCTAGAGTACGAACAATCAAATACCTAAGCATGGCCAACTGTAGACTAACAAGAGTGCCTTCTGTAAGTAGAGTTTTTTTTCTTCTTTAAGGTATTATTTAAATTAAAATCGGTCAACTCAAGTGAACTTAAGTCCCTATATATCAAGAAAACATTAGATTTATGCGATTTTTCTGTCAAGTTGATTAGTCATATAATAGACGCTGTAGCTCCTCTCTCCTCGTGACTACATTTAATATTTGTATAGCCTATGGAGTATCATGTGTTAAGTGACCTAATGAAATTTAGTAAACTCATACCTATATTTAAATCAGGATCATTTGATCCCAAAAATTTTCAAGCCGTACTTATACTGCCCTTATTAAGTAAAAAGAAAATACGCACAGACATTTAACTTTTACAGACATTTAACTTTTACAGATATTTAACTTGTCAGTGAAGTCTGGTCAAAAGTTGGAGGAGACCTTGGAGTACATCACGTTCTATGGCAACAACTTCGGCATGATCTACGTCGATGATGACATGTATGACGTTAGTATGAACGCTACTAACAATAACGAAATCAGTGTAGATGAGCAATATATGCGGAAACGTAAGTTTTTAACAATTTCTCTTTTCTGCCTGGTTAGTCCATTTGCCACATTACGTCCGATTTCGTGCCCATCATGACACAAGACACATGGTACAAGTATTCCAATGTAAACACAACTGTCGGGTTCGAAAGAGGCTAATAATATTTAATATTTTCATTTCCTTGCTTTGGTAAAGAGGTAAAGCGATGCATTGAATTCCGTTGCTAAACACGCGGTGCATCAGGAAGATGCCTCAAACATTTTTTTTATTTTCAGAATTAACGATGTGGTCCGTTGGATTTCACGGCTTTGTATTTCAAAACCTAAAAGAATTAGATCTTCGGTCGTGTTCTATACAGGCGTTGGGTAATCATTCTTTTCAAAGAATGCCTGCGCTACAACATCTTTATTTAGGAGAAAACATAATCCATTACATAGAGGCAAACACTTTTAATTCTTTAACAGCATTGAAACATCTGGACCTGAGTAGAAACCGTGCTCGTGATGCCGACGACATCCCAAAAGATATTCACATTGATAAAATGGATCTTTTCACAGATATTAATTTACAATCATTAGATTTATCATTTACTCATGTGGGTTCACGTAATATTCACATGATAAAAAGTGTAGAACACAGTATTCTTAGGATGTCCCTGTGTTACACAGGTTTGATAAAAATAAGAGAAGATAACATCGTTTTTAAGAAAATAAAATATTTGGATGTCTCTGGTAGCATAGACATATTGTATTCAACCAATTTTTTTACTAGTTTAAGGGACACTCTGGAAGTTTTATATGCTGAGGGAGTAGCTTTGAAGAATATGGATGATTTCCAGGGTTTTTCAAAACTTGAAGTCCTTCAATTGACTGGAAATGAAATAACAGAGATATCTAGTGCTGTCGCATCTTCATTGAGCAATTTACAAATTTTAGATCTAGATAATAACAAAATGTCAAGGTGGCCTAACAATATATTTTCTTCAATGAAAAATTTAAAACTGTTATCCTTGAGGAATAATAATATAAACGTAATAACGAGAGATATGTACTACGATATAGAGGATTTGATGTATATTGGTTTGTCTGGCAACTTGTTTGTGTGTAATTGTTTTGTTAGAGAAATTTTCGAAGTTGGCTTGAGAAGTGAAACACTTAAAAATGAGCGTTTCATATCAAGTATTAGCAGAAACACAGATAGTTACACGAATTTTCACACCGGATTCTCCGATTTCAACGAAATTATAAGTAAAAGGAGTAATATAACAAATTTTTGTGATAAGGAAAGTAATTGCAAAATTTTATCAGCTTCTAAGCTTGCTGGTAACTATCTTTTCTTGGAGTTCAATGAATACTTGGATAAATACCAATGTCTGTCAATCAATACTGGTAAGACGTCAGATATTATGAAACTGCCCAGCTGTTCGCAAAATTCGAGAGATTACGATATGTCCGAGAAAATAAGGGGAGGGTGGAACAAATTAATTCTTCTAACATTAATGGTTCTTCTGCTACCGTTGTTGTATTTCATTTATATATTTAGGAAAAATTTCAGATATTTCTTGATAACAATGAAGAATTCAGCTACACTGAGCTTAATTAGCAAACATACTGCACCCACTGGTAAGGAAGACAATTGTATAGTATGCTTCCACTAAATTGCTATTAACATATAAAAATATTTTTATTACATTCTTGTAAAATGAATTAAAATTAAAAAATGTGAAACTTAAATAATATCTTCATGAATTGTTAGATAAAGAAAGTTATGCTATATACTTGTTATATGTTATATACTTATTATTAATGACAATAACTGAAGGCCGGGGAAGCCGTGTTGAGTAAAACACTCTGTTCCCCACATTTGGATTCGGTAAAGGTTGTCCATTACCTACAGCCATCGACCATCCATCCCTCAATTATTCCATATTTCAATAAATTTTTCAGAAGGTGCAATTTTCAATTACGACGTATTCGTATCGTATTGCAATGAGGATAGAGCATGGGTTTTGGACCAGCTCCTACCTCATGTGGAAAAAGATTGTAATATCAGCGTGTGCCTTCACGAGAGAGATTTTCAGGTATTTTTTTCAAAAACAGCGAAGTTTTTCGGACATTGTTATTAAAATCACTTATTTATTATCAATATATAATATATTAAAATGAAGAAACAGTAAGTGGTAAGACAGGCAGAGGGAGATCTCGGTAAACCTTGGAGATAACAATATCGAATCGATACTGGACAAAAACATGACTGGTTACCCTGCTTGGACTTGGCTTGAAGTAAAAAATAAATGTTACACTTTATTTAGTATTTATATAGTTTATAAAAAAGTATTGTCCTAAAAACTATAAAAATTAAAAACTTTGCCATTTTCGCGGTCTGATTAGACATTCACACTAGATAATAACATAAATTTAAATATCTGTAAATTGATAGGAATTAGTGAACTAATTTAAAATAATATTTTTCAGGTGGGACTATCAATATTAGAAAATATAGTATCTTGCATGGACAGATCTCGCTCAATTATGCTTATAATCTCCAAAAGATTTCTACTGAGCCAATGGTGCCAGTTCGAGATGCACCTCGCACAACATAGGCAAGTATATTTACTATAATATAATATCCTTTGTAAACGGCCATCGCGGCATAGTGGAAAGCGAAAGTAACAATATGTTTTTTTGTTAAAATAAGTAATTACATTTTAAAATATAACAACTATCATGAAATATTAAAGGCATTATAATTATTAGTTATTCATTTAATTTAATTATTCATTCAATTAATTACTATTTATTCATTTAATTTTTTCTGTCTTAATGCTGGTCTTGCTGTATACTTGTTAACTACGGGGACAGTACTAAATCTATATAATTATGTATCTATACGGACTATACACAAACGTAACCTCCGGACTTACTTACTTACTACTACAAATACATTATATGTATATACTAAGAAATTTTAAAATCAAAATTATTTTTTCTTCTTTCAGACTTTTAGAAACACGTCGAGAAGACCTCATACTAATTCTTCTGGAAGAAATACCAAGACGTCTGCGTCCAAACACTTTACACTATCTAATGCTAACAAAAACCTACATAGTATGGCCTAAAGAAGAATCTGAAAAGGATTTATTCTGGAGAAGAATGAAGAAGAGTCTTGTCACACAAGTTTCGAAATATCAAGAGAACGTGTCTTTGGCCTGATCGAATATTTTATCTTATTAGATATTGGTCGTTTGGTGCCGTGACTTATTTGTTCTTTTTGATACGATACAGAAGACGCATTCACAGTTCGTAAACTAGTCTTTTCATATATCTTGACATAGTTGAAATTGGCAATTACGTCATTGTTGTAACAAATGAACGATATCATTTTGATGCACTTCAGGGCGCTTCTTAGCATGAAATGAATCATTTCCAGATCCCTGTTCTGGCAGACAAAGATAATAAAAAAAGACATGCCTAGGGTGGATCTTATGTGATGGGGAAAATTGACCATATTCATTATATATCTATATATGAAACCGTGTAATGTTATATAAAAAAACCTAACGTACAAATGTATATTAAAAGAATAAAGAAGAAAGACAATGACGGGAGAAGAACAACGAAAAATAACATATTTTTATTGTAAATTAAATTATTTTAAAATATGGAATAAAAATATAGTGTCACTAAACTAGTAATAATATGGATAAGCTTTAGAAAAAATAAATCAGTGTAATTAGAATAAAAATGTGTAAAAATAAAAAGAAACAAGCAGCTTCACGCTTTTTTCCGCACTCCGAGCTCTCTACCAGAGCAAAGAAATGAAAATGAATTAAATCTTTCATTTTCGAAAGAAAGTGAGGAACGGAAGTGTCTTAATGGGAACTGAGCGTCTCAGAACATTAGGTTCTGTTGTCATGCTTTCAGCTCAGGAGAGGGTTCATTCCATCAGGACAGCCTTAATATACAATACAAATATAATGCATATATTATATATTTTTTTTTCATCATATTTTAAGGTATACAATACATTTGTGGTGATAATTTGACAATACATAAATTTTTGTACATATTTGGGCATTTTTCTTTTATTTATTTTTTCAGCTTCACGTCTTATCACGCATAACGAGTAGGCAGAGGCAACGACGGCCGCCATCATTAGTTTTAATAGTGCTAATTCGCGCATCTAAATACTGTAATTGTTGCTATCACTAGTGACCACAGAGTTACGCCCTCGGGGCCAATTCCCGTCCCGGACAGTGTATTTTTTATTTACCCTTCTCTCTGAGAAAGCAAAATGCGGCGTTGAGTTCTGCCACGGGAAACGTAATGTCCTGATTTTGGGTGGAATCTAGAGATTGGAATTAGAAGAATGAAAGAATGGATTTTTCTAACACCTTTTCTTTTGATATAAAGACGGGTTAAATCTCAGGCTCAGACTTTTACACTGTATCCCGCACATAGAAGGGAAAACAGAGGGAACCTGGGAACCTTTTCCACAATTTACGAAAAATTATTGAGGCATTGTGTGCTAAGTGATTCAGAGTGAAAACCTACCTTCACATCAACAGTCGCAATTTTGTGCCTCGGCGTCACGACTTCCTCATATTATGATACATTTATATAAAATATACTTAAAATTAAACATTGTAAACCATTAAAGACTCACGCGTAGTTAAAGTAAGCTCTCCGCCGACCCTCTTGGGCTGTGGCGGTGTCATCAGCAAGTCCAAATTTAGTACTCCGCTACAAATCCTGGAAAATTGTGGAATATCGAAATAAGAATACTTTTATTTAGGTTCCAAGATTCCCTCTGTCTTCCCTACTATGTAGGGGTATATAGCTTGAAGTTAAAATAATTACTATATTGTAGTTAAGTGGTTCAAAGTTATTCTTCTTCTGAAACTACTTCTACTTCTTCTACTGGTGGGATCTTTTTCTAACATCCTTTATTTGTTTAAAAGGAGACCTCCGCTACAATTTTCGTTATCAAATTGGTTGTAATAGTAAATTATTTATTTTTAGAAAATTGGAAGTTGAAACCATTGTGGCGCATTGAAACAGTTTCTACTAAACACATAACAGGTGTGAGTTCAGAACCACATTCGGGGAAAGCATTCTCGCTAATAGATAATTTTTAAAAAGTTGAATAAGGTGTGTTAGTGGTGTTTAATTTAAATGAATTAAAAATTACTAGATTCAAAGCTTACTCTGTTATAAGCGAAGTTAAAGCTATTTAAGAAAATATTAAAATATTACCTATATTTCCTAAGATTGACTTCCCCAGTCCTAGTGCGAATCATACAGCTCTTCAAATATTTGGCGAACGCTACCTCTAAAAAGATGAATAGAAAATAAATTTAAGGATGCTGTTGATGCTGATGCTTCTTTTATAAAAAGAAGATAAACAAGGAGGATAGATAGGTGAAGACCAACACCTGTCCTTATTCCTCAACCTCATCAAAGATAATGGTAAGTATTGGGGAGTTACTATTACCTTTGGACCATTCTGAAGCTATTAATTATTATGTGTCAAATCTTAATACTACAAATCGATCGATAATTGAATTCAGGTAAGTTACCACAATCCAGATACCGTAAAACCTTAATTAGTTATATCTTCAATGTAATCTTACCATTTTGTTCGCCAATAAATGTTCTAGGATCCGGTAAGAAAGGCGGCTCCGCCATATTGAGATTGTCTAATTCTTCTTTCTCTTTTTCATTTTTGGTGTATCTAGTATTTAAAAAAATTACAAATTTTTTTTATGCATACATTTTCTTGGTTAACTGTTTTAGTTAGCCCATAATTAGATATATACAAATTCCATTTGGCAAAATCAATACTTAATATCATACAGCTAAAGAGTTTGATCTTATGAACGTGGGAACCCAAAACCATTGCGTCTACACACACATGCTTGGGCCACTGCACCATGACGGACTATATTTTTGATTCTTAAATTACAACACAGTCGTAGTTGGCCGTATGGAAAGATGAGTTACGGAAATTATGACTTTTAACAACTTACGGATTAGTCTTCAAAAAGAGTTCCACTTCTTTTATTTTGTCACGAATCTCTTTATAGAATTTGTTTCTTATATCATCTTGTTCCTTCTTCAGTTTGTACGTCTCTATATACTCGTTGATGTTGAAGACGAATAAATCTGTACAGAAATAAAATTGTTTTTTTCATTTAAAATAGCTTCACGCAAGGCAGCATGAGACGACAAATGAAGACAAGAGAAGACAGTATCAGAAGTTTCCATCTGCCTGTTCTGCTTTATAGCGGGACACGCAGCGGGAACCTAATTAAAATACTCCGTTGTAGTCATTCCGTTGTGGACCAGTTGAACTGAACACCTCCAACTATTTTTTATAAATTTTAAATAAAAATAATTTAAGGAATAATTTCCTCGGGTCAGACGCTGTTCCACTGCACCACGACAATCACTAGAACATACAACACAATATTCGGTGACATTTTCCAATTCAAAAATAGATAGATGGGGAACAGAGTGTCTTAACATTAAGTTATCTCTGCCTACTCTGCTGTATGCGAGGTACAGCGTGAAGTTGATTTAAAACTAGATAAGTATACATTTTAACTAAACATAGGTATATATTATAGACATACATATATCTTAATCAAAATAATGAAATCTAATCTGAAACAACATGCTACCTTCATATCGATTGGGCATATCGGCGTTTAAAGCGAAACTTTTGGAACTTTCGCTGAGCAAATCTATCATGGAGCGTGCTGCGCGCACGCACACGCAGGAGCCGTCGATGATTGTTGGCAATTTAACTGTCACTTTCATAGACGGAAATTCGAGTTCTACGGGTTCTCTAAAATTAAAATAGATAAGATAAGATAAAAAGAGGTTTTGTAGTAGATACAGTTAGAGAAGACAAAGCGTGCCGTTGAGTTCCGCCACTCAACACGCAATGCATCCAGAATTAGGCGGAAATGGCTAATGGAGAGACTTAACGCTAGGTTCCCTCTAGTCACCGTGCTGTGTGCGGTGTGCAGCGTGACCCTAAACAATGATAAAAATTTCATAACTTAACCCCTTCTTGTCGAGTCCAGTTTTACTACTCAAAATGTAATATCCAAAAAATGTTAATAAATTGTCCTATAGGTTCCCTCTTACCTTTCTGGTTCAATTGGCTTAGGCTTCCTCGTCGGCAAAGGCACAGCCACCCATAGATTTAATCGCAACCCTTTAAACTCTCTTTGGTACGTTGCCAATTTTATGGAATCCCATTTGAGACAATTCTCTAAGTCGCGTAGAAGCGTGAAGGAAGCACATTGAATTGCATTCGATAGTTGTTCACGCAATGCTAAGCGCACCTGGAGTAAATAGATAAAGTTATAGAATAAATAGATTGAGGCGATGAGTGTTCAGTGGCGGAACTTAATGCCACGCTTTCCCTCGTCACCAGAGTGAGGAAATGAAAATAAGTCATTCCCCCCTTCTCCCAATTGTGATGTGTAGGTTGACACTGTGCCGCTGTATCACGACGACCTCAAACGTCAAAGTTGTTTTCTTTTTTTTTATTTTAGCTTCACGCTGTATTTATCTATATAGAGGAAACTTGGGAACCTAGCCCCAGGAAAAACCCAAAAGAAAATAGTATGGAGTAATTTGTTACTGCATTCTCAATTTCTACCACATAAGTTGGTGTGTGAGGACAAACCTCATTATAGCTTCTGCCTTGACTTTCGGTATACTGTCTTGAATCTGCAATAAATCCTTCTAGCATTTCAATCATCTGTAATATGTACAAACTCGTATGTCATTATACCTCTATACTAATATTTTGAAGCTGAAGAGTATTATTGGATATACAAAATAATCTTTGGAATTATTGGCAGGAATTGAAAAAAAAAATACCTACATAAATATATTTTATAAATATTAAACAGTCCATTTAACATAGTATAAAGGCTATATAAGATATATTAAATCGTGTGAATATAAGTTAATGGTTAGGCTATAGCACCTGGCCGGAGTTATCTTGGACATATAGAATTAGTCATATGTTACAGACAATTCCGAGTTATTTTCATTTGGCCACTAGGGCAAAATGTTATGTCTAATCTAAAAGAGCTAAGTAAATATAAATGTTTTTCTTAGAAACGTATTGAATTTTCTAATATTATTAGAAGACGCGGGAAGATCTATAAAAATATTATTATTTATATTTCCGCGAAACCTGGTCAAAACCCAAACTGGAATTCGAAACTGGCAAATAATAATCAATTAATAATAATATTGACCAACTGAAAGCCTTTAGGTTTCAGTTAGATACGGCTAGTAAGGGCCAAATATTTTAGTTCCGATTTCAACCAAAATATATTAACAAGTTTTGGTTACGGTTTAAAATGTTATTTCGCTAGGCCACTAACCGGTAAAGCCTCATTACATCGTCTATCCAGCTCGCGGTCGTCACAAACACCACTCTCTCTCCACAAATGTATGTATGTGTTCATTTGCGTCACTACGCGGGGGTCGGGTAGTCCGTCACAGCGGAGGTATTGTTGCCACTGGAACAGATGTGTTTACATGTGGAACTGTAACACATATTTTTTTAATTTTTTTTTATTACTTAATGTCCTAAGAATTCTGCGGAAACTGTGGAATAGAAATATCTTAATGGGTCTTAAACATGAAGCTAAAAAAATAATGCCGTTATTTCTCTTAACATTAGAAAATAGAACAACAGTAGATGAAGATAAAAAAGATACCAACTTCTGCTTCGAGTTGCTTCTTTCTGCCAAACTCAAACTTTTGCCTCTCAAATTCTGAAAATAGATAAAATTATGCACATCAAAAAAACTAAGTTAAGAAATTAAGAAAATACAAAAAATAAGTGTAAATGTTTGTATATTTGATCTCCGTCAATCATCGTCTTCAGAAACTTATTGTAAGTGGAGTCAAAGATATCTGTTAAAAATCTTACTATTAAACAAAGAAACAGTTTTCGCCAAAATATCCGACCGAATATCCTGCTCATTGGTGTCTTTTGCCATCAACTCTGCACGTTCCCGAGCCAGGGTTGCCCTCTTCTCTTTGGCTCCAGCAAGAATCGCTTGCCTGTTGAGAACAATAAAAAATGTTAAGAAATACGTGGCGTGAAAGGCCGTGATGTCGCAATGGGACTGCGATAATAACCGTAATGATTGTGAATTTCATTTCCACAAAGAAATTAAGACAGAAAGTAAGAAAAATTATTGTGCTAAGTTTCTCCACTTAACAGACAATGTCTTCAATTTTGTCTGAGAGTAGAAAACGGAGTGTATTGACACTACGTTCACTAACAAGGAATATAGACGGTATATATGGGATACAGCTACAAGCTAAAAAGAAAGGACATGTTAGTATTGAATCCCAATCTCCATGTGACTTTATTTTGTATTTTCCTTTGTAAGTTTTCATTACTATAAAAACTAATAGCAGTCTTGAAAAAAAAAGCAACTAACTTCTCCGCTTCCTTCTCTGCTTTCCATTCTTCTATCTTCTGCAGAAGCCATGCCTCTCTTTCTTTTTTATTCATAGTTTTCCAATTTTTTGGCTATTATTTGAAATATATTACTGACTTTTGTTATCAATTATTTAATTTAAACGTCAGTGATTTAAAACTAATACGAGTATAAAAAAAACTGTTCTAATAATTTATTATGTGCTGATTCAAAAAATCATTATTTGTTAATATTTTGTATTACCGTAGCTTGTCAGGTTATTTCACAATTTGATGACATACAGTAAGTAAGCACAAGTACGTATAAGCAATTTTAGTAATTTTGCACTCGGATGCTTGCGTAACTATCATTATAATATCAAGCTAAGGAATTTAATTAACTACTATTTCTCTCTCATTTTATGAAAGTAAACAAAAAAATACTTGTTGAGAGCAGGTATGTCCATAAAATAAAAAATAAAAAAATCACAGACCAGGGGAAATCGGATAAATTTCAATTCTTAAATTGTAAATGAAATTATTCTAATTTTGTTATCAGCATATCAAATTGAAAAAATATTATAAATTTATATATTATAAATTTTAACAGATTTTTGATTGATCTAATCTATATACTTTCTTGACTTTTGAATAAATTACAAACATATATTGTTTACACAAAAATAACCAGAATGACTAAAGCACACATAAATATATGGGTATTTTGGGCACACCCAAAAACAAACTTAAAAAAAATTACAACTATGATCGAACACTATATATGTACATATTATATGTATTCATAGTTACTTTATAAGAAAAAAACACTATCCGTATGTCTATAAGCTATCAAAGACAAACCTATTCTGTCAACTTAGGGGTGAAGTGTAAACATTTAAACGAGATGTTCCTCCACTGCTCCGATTATGAAAAAACTTTATCGATTATGCTAATAGCATTGACGTAATGCACACAATATGTGGTAGTGTATCACTGTTAATGCGAAGGTTCTGGGTTCAATTTCAGATGGAGACACGAAAATATTATACACATTATTATTCGTTTCTTCATCTGGTTAGTGAATAATCTCACTAGCATAGGTGGAGAGTAGAGAACGTAGTGACGCATCTCCTGATTACTGTCGTATGAGCTGATATAACTAGAGTTAACTCATTTAAGTAAAAAAATGTGTAAGATTAGAATAATATTTTATTAATTCAGTGTCGAAGCTTCTCACTGTAAACGCAACTTATAGGTTGGATTCCCATTCAGGAGACTGTATTATTTTTATTTTTTATTCTGGTTACTCTAGTATATGCGGGATACACAATGAAGCTAAAGAAAACATTAATTTAATTAAGACCAACGGTTATTTCATTAAAATAAATATATTGATACCTTTTCAAAGGCAGGATATACTTCCTTCTCCTTTTTACCCTTCTTCCCCTTTTTGTCTTTCTTTACCGCGACTTGTTCTTCTTCTACTTTCGCCACTTGCTCCTCTACAAAATAAATTGTTTCATCAGTTATATTATTAAATACAAAAAATATACAGTGGCAATATAATCGGCGCAAAACAAAACGCGGCGTTGAGTTCCACCACTCCACACGCAATGTCTGTATAATGGGGGTAGGTAGGGGAGCTTACCTAAAGGAAGGGATTCTTCAGACCATTGAAACAGCTGGCTGCTGGTTTTCTTAACAACTTCTTCGACGACCTGTAATATGAAAATTATTAATATAATTAACTTCGATCTATGACCTAGATAATTCGATTTCTACATTATCTTCATTTCCTCGCTCTGGTAATAAGACAAACTCCGGAGAGTTCCGACACGTCACGTTCCATTTTGAAATTTGGGCGCTGTGTGAAAAACGGAGTGTCTCAACACTAGTGCCTATTCTGCTAGTGGGAGACGGCGTAAAAGTAAAAAATAAATATTTAGATTATTATAAAATAGTTTTTATTTGCAAACCTCTTCGGTTTTCTTTTTTCCTTTCTTCTTTTTTGGTTTTGTTTCTAGAAAAATAAAACATAAATATTAAGATAAATAATAATAATAATAAGTATAAGTATTGCTAGGCATGGCGTGTTGAGTGGCAGAACCAAACACCGCGTTGTGCCTAATTACCATAGCGAGGAAACGACAATATTAAATATTTGATTTCCTCGGAATCGAACCCGAACGTTGGCACTTTAGTGCCCCTGCGCTACCTCTAGTTACCTCTAGTTAACCAAACCAAACCAAATATTAAGTAATAATCAAAATTACACAAAAATATAATAAAGTAAGTAAAGTCAGTAACAATAACTAGTATCAAATAAAAAGGTACTCACACAGTTCTTTATGACACATATTTATATGATAATGTCGATGATAAAAACATTTTTTTAGTAACGTAGAGTTTGTAAACAGATAGGTGTGGAGCCGTTGCTATGACATTATCGATGTAATTTACTCTTAGTCTATATCTATAACTTTGTTTTGTCAATGATAATTTCAATTGTAAGCATATTATATTCATATTCATATTCATATTTTAATTCTAGTTTCAATTTTCGTTTCAGTTTTCGTCCTCATTTGAGACCACAGTCGAAGGACTATTCGTACTATTATATATTAATTAAAATTATTTTTTTTGGATGCATATTTACCAATAACAGGTGGCAAGGATTCAAAAGATGCGCTGGTATAGGAAGTATCAGTGTATTGGACTTCCGGCTCCAAGTTAGTAGTGGCCACCAACTCCTCATCTTGCTGTACTGCATCTGAATGTTATTTGGAGTAACTAATTAAATGTAGGTATATGAAAATATTTTCTATAAAATAACAAAATTAATAAAAAGAAAATTCGTTTTTTCATCTTCACGCTTTATCCCACATAAGTGAGAACCACAGGGGAGTGAGAATCTAACCAAGTGGAGTGGCGGAACTCAACGCCGCGCTTTGCCTTGTTTCCAGAGTATCGAAATAGTTTATTTACCTGGTACCTCTGGATTTTCAACCTGAAAAAAATACTCGGATTAGTGAAAATAAATATTATTTACTAATATACCTAGATATAATAAAATTTTAACTGATCGCTGCTCTTACATAGGAGATATATGAGAAAATTTATTATTAGGAGCAACTATCAATGTCTATTACATTGATGATTGACCCATGATTCTTATTATATTCGCTAGTCTATTTTTTTTCAGCTTCACGTTGCATCCCGCATGTAGCAGGGTAGGCAGAGGGAGCCTAATGTTAAAACACTTCTCTCTCCACTTTCTGCCGAATTCTGTTAAGTGGTATAACTCAAGCAATGGCTATTACTTACTTTTTTAACATTGTGCTGTTTTTTCGCCATTTTCTATACAAATAAATATAATATTATAAAATAAATGTTTACGAAATCTATTCAAATGTCAAATGAATGTTGACTTATAAATATTAAAGATTATAAAACTTTTAATGATTTTATATAAAAAAAGTTAGAATAATAAAAGAGGATCGTTGTCAAAAACAAGTAAAAAACCAAGTAGCGAATTTGCATCCCCAACATTAAAAAAAGGAAATTTACAATTTTTTTTAGCATCACGCTGTATCCCGTAGACATCAGACAAAGAGAATCTCGTGTTAAGTCGTTCTGTTTTCCGCGCACCACCTAATATTCGAAACATCGCCACTACTACTATTTATTATTATGATTGTGTGTTGAGCGGCGGAGCTAAACGCCACGCTTTGTCTTATTACCAGAGAAGTGAAATTAATCAATTTTTCTATGTTGGGAATCCTTGCCGTGTCGCCACGTCAACATCGTCATCCATTGGGTGGTGTGTGGAAAACGGAGTGTCTCAATATTATGTTTCACTGCCTATCTCGATATATGCGGGAACCAGCGTAAAGCTGAAGAAAATAAAAAAAATAAGAAACTGCATTCAATGTGCATTTTCACTGTCGCATTCATTCAATTATAATGTATGGGAATTACGCCACTTCTTAGTTATTGGCGTTCTTTACTACTAACAGGCAACGACACGATCACGATTTTTATTATATATATTTTTTTATTTTATTGTTTTATAATAGATTCTAAGTATATACAGGGTGGAAGAGGCAGCGCTTCTTTTACTGAAACTGCATATAGGGTAATATATTTCAAACCCACACCTAAGAAATTAAACAAGGTACCTCAACAGTTTGGACGTAGGAATTTTTTTTCATTTCACGATTTTTATCCATACCTGTATTTCGTGTGACGCACACATACGTGTGCGACGTTTCCGATTTGACAGGTAAGTGTGTGCGTGCCTATGTTATACTTTACAAATGGCGTTTTATTTTAAAACGATAATTTTATTATTTATTTTGTTT
>JAKRZM010001194.1:1302687-1355134 GCA_036379175.1 Heliconius cydno galanthus
TGTTTACTTGTTTTACTGCTTATTGTGAAATAGACACGGAGAGCAGAGAGAATTTTTTGTCGTTTTTCCAGACTGGTACCAACCTATACCAATTTGAAATATTATATTGCGTGCATGTTGGCGGAGACCAGTCTAATAATTTGTTTTAGCAGGAAATCGTCATATCAATCACGCAACCTCAATAGCGGCGCGAAGGCACCCTTAGTCTATATTTAACTAATAATATATCCTGGGTAGTTGCTTATTATTGACGAGTTCAAGTTATTGTAGTTACTTATCCAGTCCAAGGCCAGTAGTGGCGCGGGAGCACAAGTGTGTGACTATCAACACGACTGGTTGTGAGTTCGATTCCAACTTGAGGACATGAAATATTTATTTAAATTTATATTTTCATTTCTTCGTTTCGATAATAAATTAAGCCACTCAACTTTGAACAGAATTCGATGGAAAGTGGGAAGTGGAGTTTCTTAACACTAGGCCACCTCTGCCTACCTTGCTTAATAAATACAGCGTGAAGCCGAAAACATAAAAACTTTTTTATAATCAAATCATACGTTTCTTGATAGTTGCCCCTCGGACTACATTAGTAATAAATGCTTAATTGAGTATAATAGTAATAAATATTTTATATGATGACTGGTGGAAAAACCTAACTGTGTAAGCTGGAATCTTTATTTTATACTTACGAGTATATATAATTATGCAGGACTGACATTAAATATGTTGATTTTATAATAACTCGAGTGGAATTGTAATATAACACCTTACACGTTAAAATTACTAGTAGGTCGTGTTTAAATACAACTCGAAGGAATGTCCACTCTTATTATTCTTAATGGATTCTTTAAGATGAGAGGAAAGTAGTTATTAAATATCTGAAATGTCTTTACGACTGTAAACACGACAGGTTTGATTACCACTTTAAATTAAAATAAAAAAAATCAGCTTCACGCTGTATCCCGCACACAGCAGATAAGCAGAGGAAACCTCGTGTTAAGTATGGCGTGTAGCCTCTGCTATGCGGGAAAAAGCGTGAAAATGCTTTTATTCTTACGCATTATTACCTACTGCATTTATTATATGGTCATTGTATGAATAAATATATTGTATGTATAAATAATTTATAATTATTTAACCTATTTGCATTGACCATACTGTTTTAAATGGCTTTGTTTTGACCGATATATAAATACAAAGATTTCTAGAATTTCTGTTCGCAGAATAAAAAAAACGGGTCCACCGAACGGAAAAATTGACTGGGAAATTGGAACTTAAATTTGCGGACGTATATCTGATTTTTGACGTGCTCCAAGTGACCGAGGTCTGGAATATTTGATATTATTTTAAACTTAATACCTCCACGCGATCTTGAAAGAAACGACCTTGACAGACGGACAGACAATAAATTGGTTCTATAAGGGTTCCGTTCATTTTGGGGTACAAAACCCAAAAAAATACATATTATGTACGCCGACAGCACGCACGACACAGCAGTTCTGCGTGCCGGCGTTCATCGGTTTATAAGATCTTATCATGTCAAAAAATATATGCGATTAACCAGTTAAAATTGTTTCATTTAATCTAAAAAATGTAAAAATTATATAACAAGGTTTTATTTTATTTTCAGATTCACAAATAATGGGCTTTTTAGAAGAATGTGATTTAAACAACGTACCAAACATCCCCGAATATTATAAAGGGAAAACTCTTTTAATCACTGGTGGTTCAGGTGTGTATAAGACAGTAGTATCTACCTATACATTATGCTTTACTAGGATTCCGTACCTAAATAACTATATAAAACAGGATCATATTAGTAAGCCTCCTCTGCTTGTCTCTGTTTGTCTGTCCGTCGGTCACCAGGCATGTAATGAAACGTGATAGCTAAACAGCTGAAATTTTCACACAGGATAGAAAAAAATCAGAAAAATTTTTCTTGTCTTATAGAATCAAAGGTTGTCTGGTAGAAATCGCTGATTAGCGATAAGGCCGCCTTTTGTGTGTCAATTGTTATATTTTTGTCGTTTTTATACTTTTCTTTTTCTTCTTAATGTGTAATTGTGCATAATAAAGTGTAAATAAATAAATAAATAAATAATAAATAATGGTACAGAACTCTATCTACCAACAAAATTAATTCCGAATAATTAATTAAGATAGGAAGTTTAAGGTTAATAAAAAAAAAAAAAAAATTAAACAAAGAATATCGATCTATAACTTCAGTGATGTTATATAAATACGATAAGGAGGTCAATGTTAAATCGCAACTAATGCAGTAAATTGTTTCAGCAGCAATAAAGAAATCTTCAGGGTCGTCTCTGGATGTGCATGAATTAAGTGTTTAGTTATAAGATAATAGTAAAATGTAATATTTGACACGAGGTTTCCTCTGCCTACCCTGCTGTATGCGGGATAGCTGATTTATTTTTAAAAAAATATAGACCAGGTTCCATCAGCGGCCAAATTACAACTAGGTACTGAAGGAACACTAAAATATCTCTCCTATGAGTAACCAGAGTTCCCTATTGTAATAGGGAACAGCCTCCGCAAGCCGTAGTCCGAGTAACACAGGAGACGGCCTTGTGACACAGTTTTTCATTGTTAGCACCTTCTATAGTAGCCAAGTTTATGTCAGAGCTTTTATTTGGGCTTCTCCAAGTTTGGTAAATGTCACCAGTGCCAACAGTAACATTGTACGTAGTGTCTTAAATTCAGGCGGTAAGCGGAGAAAGTAGTCTCAACATCAAGTTATCTCTGCCGACCATGCCATTCATGTTTCACTATTTTTATTTCATTATTATTCGAACCATTGCGTGCTGAGTTCCTGAACTTAGCACCGCACCTCGTCTTCCCAGAAATTCAACACCCAACTATAGTATAACTATTTATAGTTAGATAGCGTCCCAATGCGCTATAATCTATATTATATATTTTATTAAATATTTTACTCTTATTTTGATTTCCAGGTTTTATGGGCAAAGTCCTGATAGAGAAACTGCTATACTCATGTCCAGATCTAGACAAAATTTATATGTTATTAAGAAGTAAAAAAGGGGTCAAGCCAGAAGATCGATTATCAGCTATTTATTCTTCTAGAGTAAGTTTCATGTGGCACATTTTTATAAATAACTAGTGTTCCCAGTTTTTCTGCCCGAAAATGAAAATTTAGCAACGTGACCTTCTAATTCCAATTGTTTTTAAAACGTTTCAGTAACCTATCAAAGTGTATATACAAAATTTCATCCAATTTGATCTAGGGGCTTAGGAGGAATATACTGCAAAGATTATAAATATGTCGCAAATTTGTAATCTTAATTTTTATATTAACTCGGTATTCATAATTAGAATAATAATTACAAATATCTTAATTTTGACGTGATAATGTCTTATACATCACATTGTCACGTTCCACCTCTCGCGAGCGTGCAAGCGAGAGCACGCAACGAGAGAGAGAACGCACGAACGAACGCATAAGCGTCCTGCTTGTGACGAATTCATTCATTGTTAGTTGCAATCGATCTCTATAATTAAAGTAGAAAACATATTTTTATTATGAAAAACTGTTTTATACAAAACAGTGATCATTCAGAGATAATAATTAAATTAAATTTTTAGAAGTATGTAATTTTTTATCAATATTTTTTTCGATTTTTGTCTTGATTTTACAGACAATTTAATTTTATTGTTTATTTTATCGTTTCAGTGTTTCGATCGTCTAAGAAGAGAAAGGGCGGATATTTTCAAGAAAAAAGTTTTCTTCATCAGTGGTGATGTCAGTGAGATAGGTCTAGGTAAAAGAGAAATTAAAAAAAAAACAAAAACAAATCAAATCAGCTTCACACTGTATCCCGCACACAGCAGCGTGGGCAGAGGGAACCTAGTGTTAAGACACTCCGTTCACCACTATCTGCCGAAATCTGAAGGCAGATAGCACGCACGTGTTGAGTGGCGAAACTCAACGCCGTGCTTTGCCTCGACACCAGAGCGAAGAAATAAAAATAAAAGTTCTATATTTTGAATTGGACAACACTCCAAGTTTATTAAAACCGTATTAGTAGTTTTTGAGATATGGGTATCTAAACTATCTACATAAGTATTTGAAGTCAGTTTAATTTCAGTAACATTTTTTAATAAATTTTCTTTTACAGGTATTTCAGATGGAGATAAAGCGTTAATAATTAAAACGACTAACATTATTTTTCACGTAGCTGCTAGCGTTAGGTAAATGTAAAACAAATATATATTTACTAATATATGAATAATAAATAAAAAATCATATAAATAATGAAAAAAATTATATAAAATTATAGATTTGACGATTCTCTAAAAGTAGCGGCAAACTTGAATCTACGTGGAACAAAGGAGTTGGTAGAACTTGCTAAGAATATGAAAAATTTAGAAGTAAGTATAACATTTGAAAATTATTTATATAGCCTCTAGTAAAAGCTGTAAAAAAGGAATTTCTCTATAGAAAAAAAACTGAATTGATAACTATTTATAATCATGAGCGTAGGAAGAGATGGGGTTAGTTGGTCTGTTTCCACCCCAGAATGGTCTGGAACCCACCCACCTTAGAAATTTTAAAAAAACAACGTTTTCACGAAAATATCTGTTCAAAGTTCAGAAGAAAATATTTTCAGAAACGCTAATGTTTATAATAGCTATATATTTTTTAGGTTTTAGTTCACGTTTCGACATCATACGCTAACACGAACAGACAATGTATAGACGAAGTAATATACCCGGCCTTCGCGGACTGGAGGGACACCTTGGAGATTTGTGAAAAATTGGACAATAATACTTTAAATGTTTTAACTCCTAAGTAAGTTCTCTTTACCTTGACGTTTTATCTATTTTACTGTGAAATTTAAAAAAGTACTTAATAGTAGTGTATAATTTATATAATCTAAAACATTATAATGATTATTTATTATAGTACCGACTACTCAACAATTCGGCAGGAATGGAGTGTCTTAACACTAGGTACTGTGCCAGGTCTGCCTACTGTGCTGTGTGCGGGATACAGCGTGAAGTTGATTTTATAATAATTTTTTACAGTATACATATGTCTCCTGTTGAAATATCTGGATACTATACAAAAAAAACTACTGAATATTGGACTATACTAAAACCGTTGAAGTTACCTTAAAATCGGTTCAGTAATATTAGTTCAAATATTACTTTTTATATTGTTTACAGACATACATAAAAATATTTTTTTTCCCAATTTTTTTCAGATATTTAGGAGAGCTACCCAACACTTACGTATTCACGAAGCAGTTGGCTGAGCATGTCTTGTGGGAAGAGAAGGGGAAGCTTCCAATCATAATAATGAGGCCTTCTATAGGTAATGCAAAATTTACAAAAACAAGAAGAAAGAAGAAAAATTCAAAAAGTTTAACAACTTAAATTAGTTATTGATATACGAGTATCTTCGAACTGTAAACATATAACCATATGTAGTTTCGAACTCTTCTCGATAGAATGTATTATTTCGATTTCGCGTAATGTCCCGAATTCGAACTTAAAGTGGAGAACGAAATCTTGACATTAATAATTATTTATTAATTAATTAATTATTACATCCTTCTATAAGGAATAAAACGTTGAGCTATAAATTATGTTAATATTTTTTTCCAGTAATATCCAGTGTTAATGAACCTTTGGTTGGATGGGTGGAGAATTTGAATGGACCAGTGGGTATGCTAGTGGCTAGTGGAAAAGGTAGGCAGTGACTACGAAGCAATATAATTTAACATAGAGACCGTCATATTGCAGCAGTACAACGTTTGACTGTAAATGTAATGGTTGTGGGTTCGATTCCCACTTCGGACAATAAATTGTTTTGATTTTCTCGCTCTGGTAACAAGACAGCGTTGAGTTTCATCACTCAACACGCAATTAAACGGTAGGGAAATTTAACAATATACCGATTACGTACTAAAAATATATTTTAGGAATAAGATAATTCTGAATTATATATTTTTTAGGTTCAGGCTACATTTCGCATACAGCACGGTAGGCAAACGCGACACCTAAGAATTTCTCAACCTACTCTACTATATAGAAATTAAAATATTAAATAATTAATTTCCTCCAATGGGAATTGAACCCACAATCACCGCGCTTACAGTCACACTCTGTGCTACTTCGTCCAGTATTCAATATAAATACACCAATAATATGTACCTAATTGTTTTTTTTAGGTATTCTAAGAACATTATATACAGATCCAGATTTGGTGTCAGATTACATCCCAGTGGACGTCGCTATAAAAGCTTTCATTGCGGGAGCTTGGATAAGAGGTACTAAGAAGTAAGTCTTATAGAAAATTGACCTTAATATATTTCAATATTTTTGCTCATGAAAAGAAAAGAGACTAATGTGAGGCCAGTCGTGGCCCAGCAGTGTGGCGTTTTCGGTTCGATTCCCACTCGAGGTAATGATATATTTATTTAAACGTATATTTTCATTCCTTCGCTCTGAAGTCGAGCTGAAGCGCGGCGTTGAGTTCTGCCACGCCACACGTAATGCCTCCAAAATTAAGTGGAAAGTGGGAAACAGGAGTGTCTTAACACTAGGTCCCCATTGCCTATCTTGCTGTGTGTAGGTGCAACGTGCAGCAAGGTTTCTCTGCCATACTCTACAGTTTCTCTTTTACCACGGACTGTTCTATCTATGAGACCAATTGCAATTTTATCTACCATAGTAGGAAAATGTAAATAATTAAATATAATCGAATCCACAACTATCGTATTTATATGTTTATCTGTTATATCTATATCTGTTTATAAGTAATCTCCAAAATTACCCCTAGATTAGAACCCACTGACGACATAGAAGTGTACAATTGTTCAACCAGCCACATGAAGACGATGACTATTGGTGAAATAGTAGAGTATGGGAGGACTATGATCTTGCATGAGGTACCTTTGGAAGGTATGCTCTGGTACGTCGGTGGCTCGTTGACTACTTCGAGGTTAGAGTATAATTTAAAAGTGAGTGTGAATTTTGATTTATATTTGTAGTAAAATGCACGGCGTTCAGTTCCGCCAAATAATTTGTTTAGTATTATACTGAAAAAATACTATTACAAACTTATATTTCAAGCTCATTTTATATAATGCTTGTTCCCCATTTTAGATTTGAATCCTCGAAGCATTGTGTATTCAGTGACGGAACACAACGCCACGATTTGCCTCATTACCAGAACGAGGAAACGAAAATACTTAATATTTTATTTCCTTGAATTGAAATCGAATTCACAACCTGTCGCGCTTACAGTTGCACGCTTCTGCCCCTGCGCCACGACCTCGCCATATTATATAGATAAATAATTCTTCTTTTTCAGGTAATCTTCTTGCATTTACTGCCAGCGATATTTGTTGATTTAATATTATGGATATCCGGTAGAAAACCAATGTAAGCATTTTAGGTTGTGTAAACATTTTATATAACACATATTATAGAGTAGGTCGTGTGTACGTGGTGTAGGTTCGTTTCCTAGGCACAGTCCAATTTTCAAGACATTGCGCACTGAGAAAACTCAAACTGGAACTAAACGCCGCGTTTCATCTTGTTACTAGAGCGAGGAAATAAAAGAAATCGTTACTATGAATGGGATTTGAAGTCACAGCCATCAGGTTTACAGTCAGATGCTGTCAGACGCCACAACAGCCTTAGTGTATTTTATTTTCAGGATTAATTTTAGAGATAAATTACTTTAAATGTTATTCACATTTAATATTATTAAAATGATCCATGTAATATTGCAAATACTAAAGATGAAACTTACTGCAGCAGCAATGTCCGCCCTGAAGTTAGCTGCAGATGGCTGCACAGATTTGACTGTAGGATATTTCTTACTTTAGAATATTTTCTTCGCGAGTGAAGAATGGGAAAAAGTTCACAAAACCCTAACTTCAGGACGGCCAAGACTCGTCAAACGTACTGTATAATAATAAATAAATAAATTACAGGCTAGTCAAATTACAACGACGCATATATTCAGCTAACCTTGCTCTACACTACTATGTGACCCAGCAATGGACATTCAAAAATAACAACTTCCTAAAATTACGATCGAAAATCAAAAGTAAAGACAAAAAAGACTTTTTCTACGAACTGGAGACTATAAATCAAACAGAATACTTCAGAAACGGATGTATAGGGGGAAAGGAATATATATTGAAAGAAAAAATTGAGGATTTGCCCAAAGCTAAGGCACACTTGAAAAGGTATTTTTTTACATTATTTAAAATAAAAATTACTTCACTCTGTATAATNGTTTGTGTAAACATTTTATATAACACATATTATTAGGTTTACGCTGTATTCCCACAAGTAGCAGAGTAGGTCGTGGGTACGTGGTGTAGGTTCGTTTCCCAGGCATAGTCCAATTTTCAAGACATTGCGCATTGAGAAAACTCAAACTGGAACTAAACGCCGCGTTACATCTTGTTACTAGAGCGAGGAATTAAAAGAAATCATTACTGTGAGTGGGAATTGAAGTCACAGCCATCAGGTTTACAGTCAGATGCTGTCAGACGCCACAACAGCCTTAGTGTATTTAATTTTCGGAATTAATTTTAGGGATAAATTACATTAAATGTTATTCACATATAATATTATTAAAATGATCCATGTAATATTGCAAATAACTAAAGATGAAACTTACTGCAGCAGCAATGTCCGCCCTGAAGTTAGCTGTAGATGGCTGCACAGATTTGACTGTAAGATATTTCTTACTTTAGAATATTTTCTTCGTGAGTGAAGAATGGGCAAAAGTTCAAAAAACAATAACTTCAGGGCGGCCAAGACTCGTCAAACGTACTGTATAATAATAAATAAATAAATTACAGGCTAGTCAAATTACAACGACGCATATATTCAGCTAACCTTGCTCTACACTACTATGTGACCCAGCAATGGACATTCAAAAATAACAACTTCCTAAAATTACGATCGAAAATCAAAAGTAAAGACAAAAAAGACTTTTTCTACGAAATGGAGACTATAAATCAAACTGAATACTTCAGAAATGGATGTATAGGGGGGAAGGAATATATATTGAAAGAAAAAATTGAGGATTTGCCCAAAGCTAAGGCACATTTGAAAAGGTATTTTTTTACATTATTTAAAATAAAAATTACTTCACTCTGTATAATGTATCCCGCATATAACAATGTGGGCAGAGGGAA
Organism: Heliconius cydno galanthus; assembly: GCA_036379175.1. Classification (NCBI taxonomy): domain Eukaryota; kingdom Metazoa; phylum Arthropoda; class Insecta; order Lepidoptera; family Nymphalidae; genus Heliconius; species Heliconius cydno. The sequence goes on from JAKRZM010001194.1 coordinate 1,311,888, forward strand.
CACTGGAGTGTTAAGACACTATTGATCGTCGTGTTAAGACAGGCACCGTCCAATTTTCGAGATATTGCGAATAAAATAGCGAAACTCAACGCCTTGATTTGTCTTGTTACATTGTAGATGATATTTTAATATTTTCAAATGATAAAAAAAAAACAAATAAGCGCTTATTTGAGTCGGTCTCGACCATCGAGGGTTCCGTACAAAAATTGGAGATCTCAAGCTTTACTGAAATTGAAGCTTAGCTTAGCCCTTTTATCTGATACCACACTTGAACAACCAAATTTTGCCCCCCTTATTATTTTTAGGATTTAATACAATACAAATGTATAGTTTTCAGATTTTTTCCTGAACTAGTACTATCTGTAGATGCTAGCTGCCTAATTTCATAATTCTAGGGTAACCGGAAGTACCCTATTAATTTTGATTCCTTTTATAGTATCGAAATACGCGTTTTTTGTGATATAAACGGCCATATCTTTTTTAAGTAAATGTAGAAATAAGTTTTTTCTGGAAATCATGAGGCTGTACATGGTTTATATTTCAACTCTATATCTCTAAGCGTAACTGAGATAAAGGCTCTTGACAGACAGACAGACGGACAACAAAATGATCTTATCAAGATTCTTTTTTTTCTGAAAAGGTACGGAACCGTAAAAATATATATTTAATATATTATTGGATATTTCAAATAAGATAAAAAGTAAAGATAGGAAATCTATAAATTATAATCTAAATATAATCTATACAAAAACTTTATTTTTGTATAAAACAAGACGGAACTAAACGCAATTCTTTGTCTAATAAACATAGGGGAATGTATATATTATAAATATGTATACATTTCGTCGTTCGTTTCGTGGTATTTGAACTGTAGTCGTTGCACTGCTGAAACAATGCTAGTGAGTTCAATACCCAGTCGAGGTCAAATATATTTTTATTTTTATTGTATTTTATTCATATTGAGAAACAAACAGCGCTTACAATACAAACATTTAATACATAAATAGATTAAGTGTTAAGTCCAGGTAAATTAATATTTTTAGAGATCCGCACTTCGAGGGAACCTTTAGAGAACCACTTTATTATCTGTCAGTCAGTGTGTCTGTCTGTCCATCTATCAAGACCATTTTTCTCAAAGGCGCCGGGAAGTGTCAACCTGAAATTATTATCAAATATCCAGATCTACAGTCCCATCGAGCAAAATAATCAAAAGTTACAATAGTTAGATAATTGGTACGGAACCCTAGGAGGAAGAGTCACACTCGCACCTCACAGATTTGTTAGACGTTTTTTAATATTTAAACTTTTTATATTCTTACAGAATGGAGATTTTGGATAGAGTGGTGCGAATATCAATACAGGGGTATTGCATGTGGTTTGTTCTAAGCACTGATTATTTCATGGGATTACTAGACTCGTTGTACAACGTGCTGTTTTGATGTTACTTAATAAATATATTTTTGTTATTCTATTTTTATTTTCTGATTTTCCTTTTCCTTCTTCTTAATTATGTTTTTTTTTTGAGGAAAATATAAATTTATATTTATTTATTAAGTATGTAGAGATGAATACATGGATTTCGAAAATACTTCTCCTTTTTTGGTTAGAATTCACTCCTCTTATAAAATGCGCCTGATTTTTACCTTAAAATATTATAAAATATTATAAGTTCCCATTAACGCACGCTTGTGCCCTCGTTCCACGACTGGTATCTGATATAAAATAGACAAACAATTCAATCTCTTCTTGATATCTTCTGCAAGGATCTTTTTACGAAAAAAAGAGAAGGCTCTATTCGACGCCTATATTTTTATTATAGTTAAACAAGTATAACTTTTTACTAGATAGTTTTTATTGGATAGGGTACATCCTGAAAGTGGTTCTATTTTTTTAGCTCCAAGTTTTGTCTCTAGTGAGGTAGCCAGAGAGAACGGAGCGCCAAACGCTGCGATCTCTGCATTCCTCTCTCTCCTCGTCCACTGTCATCGAATCGTCCTTACATACGAGCTTTCGTGCTTTTGACCTGAACTTAGGATTAGGACAAATCTGGAATTCGGTCCTAATAAAAAATTTTCAACCCACGTAGTTGGTATAGAATTATAATAGTTACAAAAAACAAAAAGTGTTTTACGAAAAAAATAAATAAACTGAAAAAAACTGAAAAGCTAGAAATAAAATATTTTAAATACTAACCATTCAAATGAAAAATCTAAATCATTTCGAATCGACATCGAACAATCAATGATCAAAGATTATTAATTGAAAGAAATAACCAAATGAAGTTAACTATGCAACATGAAATCTCAAGTAGCGACATCGATTCAATTTTTTTTAGGTTATTGTTTACCTCATACCTCCGTATTTGGGCCACGGATGAGCATAGGATTACCAAATTTCAATTCCACTACTTTCGGAGCAAATTGGCTGTGACAGATGGTCGGACATGACAAACATCATGAACATTAAAAAAAAATTAAATCAGCTGCGCAGTGTATTCCGCATACAGCAGAGTAGGCAGAGGAAACCTAGTGTTAAGACACTCCGTTTCCCAATTTCCGCTGAATTTTTTGAGGCAATACGTGTTGAGTGGCGGAACTTAACGCCGGGCTTTTGCCTTAGTGCCAGAGCGACGAAATGAAAATATTAAGAAATAAAAATTCCTTCGTAGAGAGAAGATATCCTACAGGCACACTCTTGTGCCCCTGCATCACGACGGCCTCTCATAAGATGAGGAACATTTCATTTTTGTTTTTAACTGAGTCCTAGGCATGGCTCCACCCACTTAAACTTATGGTTATAATATAGTAAAATTATGCAAAATCTTTATACAAATGGGAGCATAATAATTTGTGTTTGACATATGACACATTCAGGGCCCGAGGTAGCTTAAACTATTCATGAGATGATGAAAACGGTATCTTAAGATCGATCTTGAGAGTGGCTTATAAATACCTGAGATCCCGATATTGGGGCGTTCAACTAATCAAACTCATCAACATAATAATAAAACTGTACTCGTATATATTGAAAATATTTTTTTATAGCGGGATACACCGCAGGCAGGGTAGGCAGACGGAACCTGGAAATGTAGTGTTAATACATTCTGTTTCCATTAAGTAACTTCCATTTCCTTTTTCTGCCGAATTCTCGAGACATTGTGTTGAATGGTATATACAATGTATATATTATAACACATCCCCGCGCTTTACCTCTTTCTTTACTTTGCACTTTACCTCTTTTGAGGAAATAAAGTATTACTTTTAAAAATACATGCAAGTGTGAAGATACCTTTATTGAATAAATTTATTTTAAATACAATTCACTTATAAATAAAATTACTTAGTCCGTGGTTCGATGCAGTGAGGAGCTATTGTGTTATTGTTGGCGATTGTAAGTTTATTTATAAATATTTTAGCATAATGATAAATAATGCCATTGCCGCGATGATTGTGGATTCGATGTTCACATGGGAGATGAATTAACTTAATTACCCCATTTCAGTAAGATAGAGCGAAGCGATGAGTTGTGACAATCCATGAGCAATGGCCCAAATTTCCACAAATGGTAGAGAGAAGTGACTTGACATAAAGCTACCGGTTTACACTATGTAGGATAAAGAAACGAACAAAAAAAAGAGAAAAATTGTAGCAGTTCTTTTCAGGCAAAGGCATTTGTTATGTTGGTTAGATCAGAGAGAATCTTTAGAAGAACCTTCGTTATAAAACCGAATTATCATTGTTTTGTCAATTTTTTCAATAAATTCCTGTTCCTAGAGCTATTTAAAATAAATTCTAGCTTAGTTAGCTTATACGATTTACAAGAGGCACGAATTGTAAACATTAATACAAATTTGACTTAATAATTTTGTTTCAGAAGCAATCATGACATTCCTAGAGGATCGGGACTTCGACGATGTGCCCACCATACCAGAATATTATAGAGGGAAGACGATTTTCTTGACTGGTGGTTCAGGTAAAAATGTATTTTTTTTTATTTGTGTGAAGTGTATTGAAATGAATGTTAACGCACTTCTATAGAGAACCCTTACATCTACACTTGTATAAACAGTCCCAGGCACTTCTCTGAGTTCTTCTCCTTGCAATGATATCCTCCTATCGCTCCCATGGATAGCTGTACAATGATTCCACGCAAAACTAAGAAGTTCTCTAATCGAATATTTATATATTTATGAAATTATTTTCGGCTTAGGGAATGAATTCTAATAAACCGTGAATTACGGTTTTTAAATTTTATAATAATCGGTGCTATTTTAAAGATTTTTCCATACAATTTTTCAATCTCCATCATTCCTTTAAAGTTAAAATTTTTCAAAATCCTTTTTTAGTGGATGTGAATGTGAATTATGAAAATAAACATCTGTCCAAATTTTACGTTTCTACCATCAGCGGTTACGGCTATGCGTGCGTCTATACCTCAGTCAGTGGGACCATCTCCCTTTATATATATGTAGATAGACTAGCGAACAAGCGCAGCTTCGCCTGCTTATTTGCACCTTTATAGGTGAATTCTCTAAAAAATCACGAAACTTAAATGAAATATTTTTAAGAGTCTGAATTTATATATTTTACAAGTCAGTGGCGAATGTAAGATTTTTCCATATAAACTTTTAACCCTTCAGGGTAAAAGGTCTGTGCCCCTGCGCCAGGACTGGCCTCAAATATGCCACCATACCTATATCATGCCTACACCCAAGTAATGTCAGAAAATCTCACTAGCAATTTAAATATTATTCATATCAATGCCGCCATAACTTTGAAATTTTATTGGTTTCACTTATAAAGGTTATTAACAACAGTTTTCATTCAAAATAATTTACATACATACATAGTAGGGGTCAAATACACAATTTTGTGAATAATATAAAGCTTAACTCTAAAATCGAGTAAAATTACTTTAATATTAATATGCATGTCATTGAGGCCACGTGAAACTTTAAACGCTTACGCGGGTTCGATTCCTACTTGAACAAATGAAATATTTAATATTTCAGGAGGCAAAGTGCGGCGTTAAGTTTTGCCACTCAACACGCAATGGATTAAAAATTCGGCGGAAAGTGGGGAAGTGTCGTGTGTTAAGATACTGCGTTACTGACGCCCCGCCCAAATTTTGAACTCAAAACCTCTTTTACAACTAAGCCGTAACTATAACTGCTGTCTTAATATTTTTTTCAGGTTTCATGGGAAAGGTCTTACTGGAAAAATTACTATACTCCTGTACAGATCTCGATAGGATATACTTGCTGTTGAGGAACAAGAAAGGAGTGCCGCCGGAACACCGATTAGCTGCAATTTACAAATCTCCAGTACGTATGAAAAGTTTTAAGCTGAGTAAACTTTTGATTATTTTGAAATTCTTATATTCTGCCTGACTCAGCACAACGTTTGTAGGTTTGATTCCCTTTCGGGGAAATGAATTATTTAGTTTTTTTACTCTGTTCTAATCGCAGCGAGCGTGGCGTTAAATTCCGTCACTCAACTGACAATGTCTCAAAAATTGAGTGATACATTGGGAACGGAGTGTCTTTACTTTCCTCTGTCTACCCTGCTATATGCAGGATTCAGCATGAAGATAAAAATAAAAACGTAATTATTTTATTTTTGTGAAGAATGAGGCGATAGTAGAGGTATTTCTTTCTGTTTTTCAGTGCTTCGATCGCCTCCGCAATGAGAAACCCGGTGTTTTTGATTCAAAAGTGTTCTTTATAGCTGGAGATGTTAGCGAAATTGGTTTGGGTAAGATTCTTTAACCTACTATATATAAAGTATACATATTTTTTTAGTTTCACGCTGCATCCCACAGTGGAGGGCTAAAGGCAGAGGGAACCTAGTGTTAACGCAGCCCGTTCCCCATTTTCTGTCCTATTTTCGAAATGTTAAAAGATGGAACTCAGTACCGCCTTTTGTCTTACCCTGCTATATGCGGGATACAGCGTGAAGCTATCAAATATCTTTCCCTTAAATATCCAAATATCGAATCAATCACTCACTTTAATTTAAGTGATGCACTCATTCCCGATGACCTTTGTTGAATATTTACTATGACAATGGTCATTGTTGTAAATCAATTTAAATATTCGTTTTTTAGAGTTTGTATAATCAATTTTTTTCACCATCGTGCAGTATGGCAGTTTTAGGTTCGATTCCTAATTGAGGGAATGATTATATTATACAAGAAAAAAGAAAAGAATTTTTATTTACTTTTTTTAGTGTAGTTACACCCCAGCTGTTATTACACCAGCGAGGCTTATTAAGGAAATTAAATATTTGATATTTCCATTTTCTTCGCTCTGGTGTCGGGGCAAACGCGGCGTTGAGTCCCACCATTCAACATTCAATGCCTCCAGAATTCATCAGAAAATGGGGAACGGATTGTCTTAACACTAGGTTCCCTCTGCCTACTCTTTTTTGTGCGGGATACATGAAAAAGCGTGACGCTAAAAAATTGTCATCACATCCTTTTTCTGTGGTTAGGTTAAAACTGAAATCATTATTTTCAGGTTTGTCTGATGACGATCGAACGCTAATTATAAACAGAACTCACATAATATTTCACGTTGCTGCAAGTGTGAGGTACGTGTTTTCTATAATACTAGGTAATATTTGCGGCTTCGCCCGCATGAAAATGAAAATAACTAAGAAATGTGTATAACCGTGTGAGGCAGTCGTGGCGCAGGGCACACACGTATGTTTAAAAACACCATAGGTTGTGAGTTCAATTCTTACTCAAGATAAAACAATATTTAAAATTTTAATTTTTCTCGCCCTGGTGTCATTTTGCGTCATTCCGTCACTCATCATGCAATGCTTCAATACATCGGGGAAAAGAGGAGATCGAAAGTGACTTAACGAGGGACGGGGTGTCCCCCCTGCCTACGCTGCTATGAGTGGGAGATATATGTGATGCGAGAATACATGACACATTCTAAGTTTCCGCTTTGCCTCGTTAACATAGCTAGGGAATGGAATTAAATATTTTATTCTCTCGAGTGGCAATTGCACCTTCCACTGTCGCTTTTACATAATATAAAATGATTGTTTCATACATTTTAGGTTCGATGATCATTTGAAAGCAGCGGTTAAACTAAACCTTCGCGGTACAAAAGAAATTTTGGAATTAGCTACAGAAGTACGAAATTTAGAAGTAAGTTAACAATAACAATACCATGTTTTTTTTAACTTCACACAGTATCCCGCACACAGTTGAGTAGGCAGAGGAAACCTAGTGCTCCGTTAAGATACTCCATTCCCCATATTCTGCCGAATTCTAGAGGCATTGCGTGTTAGTGGCAGAACCCAACGCCGCGCTTTGCCTCGACACTCATTTAAATAAATATTTCATTTCCTCGGGTGGGGTTCGAACCCACCACTAGTCGGTTTTACAGTCACACTTTGTGCACAAAGGTTTACTAATAAATTAAATATTTTACTGAATTTTTCAGTGTTTCACTCACGTATCAACGTCGTATTCAAACACGAACCGAGAACTAGTGGAGGAGATCATGTACCCACCCCTGGCGGACTGGCNGCCTATGTTATACTTTACAAATGGCGTTTTATTTTAAAACGATAATTTTATTATTTATTTTGTTTGAAATAAAAACTTTTTCATTTTTGAAAATTTTTTTTTTTCCGAATTATATTCGGCTTTTATAGAGTAGTTAAAACTGTGATTTCATTTAAAGTGGCGCTGACAATTCCACCCTGTATATGATACGAGAATACAAGACACATTCTAAGTTCCCGCTTTGCCTCGGTATTTTATTCCCTCGAGTGGCAATTGAACCTCCCACTGTCGCTTTTACATATATACAATGATTGTTTCATATATTTCAGGTTCGATGATCATTTGAAAGCAGCTGTTAAACTAAATCTTCGCGGTACAAAAGAAATTTTGGAATTGGCTACAGAAGTACGAAATTTAGAAGTAAGTTAACAATAACAATACCATGTTTTTTTTAACTTCACACAGTATCTCGCACACAGTTGAGTAGGCAGAGGAAAACTAGTGCTAAGATACTCCGTTCCCCATATTCTGCCGAATTCTAGAGCAATACGTGTTAGTGGCAGAACCCAACGCCGCGCTTTGCCTCGACACTCATTTAAATAAATATTTCATTTCCTCGGGTGGGGTTCGAACCCACCACTAGTCGGTTTTACAGTCACACTTTATGCACAAAGGTTTACTAATAAATTAAATATTTTACTGTGTACTTATTTTTCAGTGTTTCACTCACGTATCGACGTCGTATTCAAACACGAACCGAGAACTAGTAGAGGAGATCATGTACCCACCGCTGGCGGACTGGCGGGACACTCTGAAAATATGCGACGAGCTCGACGACAGAGCCATGCAGGTGCTGACAGCCAAGTTAGTATTAATAATTTTGTTTTTTTATTTTTTTGCTGCACATAGCAGGGTAGGCAGGGGGATTTAGTGATAAGACACTTCGCTTCCAATTTTTCGCCAAAGTTTGCATAGCGTGTTGGATAGCGGAACTCAACGCAATGCTTTGCCTTGTTACCAGAGCGAAGACATAAAAATTTAGATAAATTACAATACATTCCCCCGAGTGGAAATCGAACCCACAACTGTCGCGTTTTACAGTCACAGGCTGCGCTTTTCTACTGCTGCGCCACGACGCGACGGCCTGAATTGGTATTAATAATTACAAAATAGTACAAAAATACCCTTTAGAGTCTCGTTGATTTTGTTCCTCAGAAAGTCGAAAAAAGAGTGCCGTAACACTATGTTTCCTACCCCGCTATACGTAGAACACAATGTCAAACCAATAAAAAAAAAACTAAATGTATTTTTATTGTTTAGGTATATAGGAGAGATGCCCAACACTTATGTGTTTTCAAAGCAGTTGGCAGAGCACGTGGTGTACGAATATAAGGGGAAATTACCTGTCGTCATCATTAGACCGTCTATAGGTAAGCTATATAAAATACATTTTAAGTTAGTTTTTGTTTTGTTTTAGGTTTACGCTATACAGAGGGAACCCTATTAAGACGTTAGACGTTCCCCTGATGGCCTTATAATATATTGTATAAAAATATTTCATTTAATTGTGGTTTAGTTCTAGGAGTTTAGTTCCGCTACTCAACACACAATCTTGAATTTATTCAGAAAACATAGAAGACAGTGTTAAATTTTGCCACTATACTCTTTCTGCTATTTGGAAAAAATATATAATTGAAAAAAATATATTTTTTATTTCAGTCGTATCCAGTGTAAAAGATCCCATACCTGGATGGATCGAGAACTTCAACGGACCAACCGGCATTATAGTAGCTTGTGGAAAAGGTAAGCTAATTTTGATATTGAGACGAATGTTCTCTAAGTTTATAAATAATTGCGAAACATAGATTTTTTCGCTTTACTACACGACGTATCCCACACATTACAGAGGCAACTTAGGAACCTATTGTTAAGACACTCTCTTCCCAGTGACAACGATGATCTTATATATTTGATATTAACTGATAGAAAAATGTCAGCTTTATACCTTCATGTGAAAAAATGATCTTGACTAACGACTAGACTGCCAACAAAGTCATCCTATAAGGATTTCGTTTTATCTTTTTGAGGTGCAGAAGATCCCTTAAAAATGAACGACTAAAGTATGAGAACCTAATATTAAGACGTTTATCATTTCCCTATTTTTAAAGTATGTTTAATATTTTTTTCTTATTTACAGGTATTCTAAGAACAATATACTCGAAGCCCGATATAATATCCGATTATATACCGGTGGATGTCGCAATCAAGTGTTTTATTGCATCGACGTGGTCCAGAGGAACCAAAAAGTAAGTTTATATTGAACTAGCAAAGCGTGGGTCACTAATTAAGCGTCTTCGCTCGCTTAAGCTTATTGCCTTATTACAGCCAAATTACACAAAATCCTTGTATAAATTGTAGCCTATGTATTACTCCGATGTATAAGTTATATGACTGTATAGATTCATCTCAATCTGTTCAGCAGTTTTTACTTGAAAGTGGAGCAAACAAATATACTCACAAATTTTCACATTTACATACAATACTAGTAGGATATTTCTAAATTATTGAAATTATTTTATCTATAAGTTGAGGCAGTGGCACAGAGATATAGCGTCTGACTGTAAACACGACGACGCGACGGCTCGATTCCCGCATAGAAGAGCTATTTTCATTACCTCGCTCTGGTAGCCAGACAAAGCACGAAATTGGGTTTCGCCCCTTATCACGCAATATTTCGAAAATTGGGTGTGGGGGACAGAGTCTTTACACTAGGTTCCCTTTGCCTACCCTGCTATATGCGGGATTAAGCGTAAAACTCAAAAATTTCTTCCAGGTTAGAGCCAACAGACGACGTGCCCATCTACAACAGTTGTGCCGGGAGCCTGAACAACATAACAGTCCACGAACTAATATCTGTAGGCAAACAAATCATAGCGACGATGCCTTTAAGCAATATGATCTGGTGTTTTGGAGCTACTATTACATCTTCATTGTTTATATTTAATGTTCAGGTACAGTTTTTTAAAATTTGGGGGCCTAGATTCTATTTAGATTTTTTTATTTTTTTGTATTTTTTTTGTATTAGGTTTGTTTTATTTTTTTGTTGTATTGGGCTTTTGGGTAATTTAGGGTCATGGCATGGCACTGCGTGTTGTGGACTGTAATGCAGTTGGGGGCCTCGGCTCCCAATGGAAGAAATGAATTATTTAATATTTTCAAGATTTTTAAGTGAGGAATGGAGTGTGTAACACTAGGTCCTCTCTCAAATATATATTTAAAAAAAATCGGAAATCCTTAAATAAATATTTCCATTTTTGTGAGTTCGATATCCAACTATTATAAGAAATTCCATTTTCAAGATATTTTGATTGGACAATACAAGGTTTATTTTCGTAGGTATTACTTCTTCATCTCCTACCTGCAGTTATTATAGACATGTTGTTATGGATCCTTGGACACAAAACTATGTAAGTAAGCCTCTATTAACATTATATGAAAATTTGTAAAAAAAATAAAGAAATACGTTTTTTACTCCAGGGGAATGCAAGTGCTAAAGTATTTTTAGAACTTTCAATTGTATGAGCCTAAACTAAAGTTTACTATCCGGCTCTATCATCAGGCTACCTCGATGTTATCACATTATTTTAGCCTTAATCTATATGTTTCTAAAGTTTCATACAAAGATAAACCTCTTAGTCGTCAATAATGAGGCCAGCCGTGGCGCAGGGGCACATGCGTCCGACTGTAAACTTGGCAGATTATGGGTTCAATTCCCACTTGAGGAAATGAAACTCTATGCGTAAAAAAGCGTTAAGCTACAAATTATATTAAACTTTTACAGGCTGGTGAAAATCCAACGACGTATCTACGTAGCAAATCTAGCCCTACACTATTACACAATCCATCAGTGGACGTTCAGCAATGTCAATTTTGTCACTCTCCGATCAAAGATCAAGGACAAAGATCAAGAAGACTTTTACTATGACTTAGAAAATGTGGACAGATATGAATTCTTTAGACAGTGCTGTAATGCTGGGAGGAAGTACTTGTTGCATGAGACAGAGGATGATATACCGAAGAATAGAGCTCATTATGCAAGGTATTTATTTTTATTTTGACTGGGGCCAGTCGACTCGTACGAGTGTGCGACAGGTGTTGGGTTCTATTCCCATTTGAGAAAAATAAATACTTAACATTTTCATTTCTTCGTTCTGTGTCACGAGGCAAAGTGCGCCGTTAAAAAAATACGATTTAAATGTGTATACTCTTGTATAGATAACAATATTTTAAATGTGTATACTCTTGTATAGATAATAATATTTTCTTTTTGTTCCAGACTTCAATTTGTGAAGAATTTGACAACATGTTTATTCTTCGGCTTCATATTTTGGTGGGTGATGAGTACAGAGTGTGTTCAAAATCTGTTTGCTGTTACTGATTAATAATAGTTATAAATTTGACTAAAATTAATTATAATTATAATGTAATAAATAAGTACGTAATGTATCCCGTAAATTACCGTAAACACGACAATTATGGGTTTGAATTCCCCCGGGTGGCTATGGATTATTTTCATTTTCTCGTTCTGGTAACAAGAAAAAACAGCGTTGAGTACCACCACTCAACCCACAATGTCTTCAAAATTGGGCGGTGAATGAGAAAAAGAATGTCTTAATATTAAGTTCCTCTTGCCAACTCTGCTAAATGCGGAGTACAGCGTGAACCTACATATTTACATATTTTTTTTACTTTACGAAGTATCTCGCACATAGCAGGGTAAGCAGAGGGAACCTGGAAACCTACTATTAAAACTTTCCCCTGAATTCCGGACTTTCTTTTCTCTTTGATTAGGGGAACTGAAAGCAACGCCTTGCCTCGATACCAGAGCGAGAAAATGAAAATGTTAAATATTTCATTTCCTCGAAAGAGAATCCAACTGCCGCGCAAGCACAAGCACGCTTGTGGCCTTGCGCCACGACTGGCCCTATTTTCACAAAAAAAAAAAAAATCTCTCTTGCCAAGTGGGCATCAGAAAGTAAATACCTACAGAGATACTAACAATATATAACAACTGTAAGGGAATTTCGAAGTAGCTTTAATGAGAATATAATATACCTTAGTAGCCAGAACTCTTGGATATGAAGTGTAGGTTCGAATCTCGCTACGTTCCATTTCTTATATTTTTCAAAATATTTTCCTTTTGTACAATTAGGTATATATAAGTTGTTTATAGATTATATTTTTTATAATGTTTTGTGATTTTACTTAAATAAAATTATTTTATTTTTTATAGAAGAAAAAAATGGTCTTTATTTTATGAATAAAAATTTACGAAATATAGTTTTAAGGTTTTTTGTTAAATTTTCGTCTGAAAACTACTAGTAGTGTATAGATAAGTCTCGCATCGAAACGATCGAGGTATGATTTATAAAAAAAATCAGGAACTCGTGCATTCAATTTCCAAATGAGTGAACGAACTACTCTCTCTCTCTCTAGTGACAAGACATTGCTCGTTGTTGTGCTCCGCCATTCGACACTTAATGGCACTTTTTAGCGGCTTTCAATTAATTATTATTGGTTGGGATGTGGGAAATATAGTTTCATAACACTAGGTTCCCTCTACTTACCCTTTTTTACGAAAGACCCAGCGTGAGACAAAAAATTAAACATTCAAATTAATATTTTATTTGTTTAATGCTTTTTCAATACAAGAAGTAGATGACCGTACCAAAATATAAAGTACATTTAGATTTCATTTAATTTATATTGAAAATAATAAAATTATAATATTCTTATATCACAAATTGAGTTGAGTACCTCTTTATTAGACCTAAGGGTTTCTTATATTATGCATATAAAAGTATGAGACTGAGATAAAGTGGTCTAACTTAAAGAAATAATATTTTATGTAGATCCGATCTGTACTTGGAGGCATGATTTTCTTAAATTATATATATTTTTTTTAAATTGAATTATCGTAATTTAAAGTTTTATATGCTTTAGAGGGTTACCTATATAGTTTAATTTCAAGGAATTTCATATTATAATTTTTTTTGCAGTTTTAATATGACCATACAAATGAACGCAAAATATTATATTAAAATTAAAAAATCATTACAAAACAATTGGGTTTAATTTTAAAATATAGTTATGCCACTTTAGCCTTCGTCTTCATTTGAGCAAATACATAATATTCGTATATACAGTACAAACATTTGAACGTAATGTAACGAATTAACTAAATACATAATATATTATCTTTAATAATTGCACATATATATACTACTACTAATTAATCTAAGTCTAAGTAATCACTTAACAGATATTACAGAGAGATCTTGGTGACAATCTCTCCGTTTTTCTCTTTAAGCTAGTAGCTAATATAATTATATCTATACTAATATTATAAAACTGAAGAGTTTGTTTGGTTGAACGCGTTACTTCAGGTTTTACTGGTTCAGATTAAATTGTCTTTTCATGTTGGATAGTCCATTTATAGTCCAGGAAGGCTATAGGCTATATCACATCACGTTAATCGTTTTAATGTAACCCAGTGTACCCGCTGTCAGAGTGTCATTCACCAAACATAACTCTCAGCTATTTTCAGTAGACCATACGGGCTAAGCCGCAGTTAATATAAATATCATTTCATAAAAATTGAGCATGTCTATTTTTAAAATTACTTCAGTAAAGAAATAAAAACTAATCTTAAAAACAGGTAGGTAGATAATGGTTCATAAAAATAATCATTCAAATTAAATTACATGTTATCTCGCTGGTTTCCATTAAAACTAAAATAAGTAAAATATCACTTAAAATTAATTGTTGTATATGGAGAAAGTTCAGTGTTGGATCACTCCTTTTTTTTCGTGTCTACACTTGTACTAGAAAGAGGATTATTAAAACTTTCTTTAGTAAAATAATACAAGTCCTTAACATATATTAAGTTAATTTTTTGACAATGGCGTTATGGTTTGGTCAGGATGTCGTTAGCGATAGTTGTGGTTTAAATATCAGTTAGCTCGCTTGTTTAAAAATTTTGTTTTCTTAGTAAATATTTTATTTTTTATAAGGCAAATTGCGGAATTGGTCCGTGCCTATCTGATATTTTTTTGGCGAGAAGTGGAAAAGACATGACTTAACACTAAGTTCTTCAATACTAACAAAATGTATGAGATGCGTGAAGATCATGAAAAAATTCAATCTCATACAAAATGTTTTATATATCAGTTATCAAACTAAGTTATTTCATTACAAAACAAGAAAAGTCGACTTCTGGCACCAATCTAGATCACTGTTCAATTAACCATCTTTATGATACAGTAGTCTATCTTTACTTCTAGAGTCTTATCATCCCAAAACTTGGTTACAATCAATATTTTTTACTCAAAAATATTATTTATTCACCCAGAATGAATCCATTCAACCATGTAAAAGGTAAACTTATAAAACTATTCTCATCCATTCACATATCTTCATTTCATTCCATATTTATGTGTAAATCTTTGTGTTTGGATCTATCATCGTAATAATCGAAGTCGCTACCATCGTCTAACACCTCTAAGTATTCAGATTTGCCATTTTTATCACTTTCACTTGAATCACTTTTGTATGCTTCATTTGTCTCATCATTAGTTTCAAGTTTATGTATAAGAGAATTTTTTCTATCGAAATCAAACAGCTTGTGAGTAAATTCTTTTATTTTATCTGTATTAATGAATTTCTCTTTCTCTCCTTCATTATTACTATCATCATTTTCGCTATCTATTAGTCTATCGTTGAATTTTTCATTCTCAGTATCTGACGATAATGGTATTTCACAAGGAGAGTATACTCCATCTTTGTTTATCTGTTTGTTTGTGTGTTTGTTTTTGTCCAACCAGACGTTGCTCTTAAAATTGTTTTTGTTGTAATTCTTGAACATGATTTTGAATGTGAGTATATATGAAGTGACAAGGATCAAGATGGCCCCAACGATGAAGCTCAGATACATTAAGACTGTCTCCACAACAGGCAATATGTTGATGTAGAATCTAAATTTGATTTCCATTGATTTTGGCAGTGTGTACATTCTCTGTCAAGGAAATTAAATGGTCTAATCAATCATTAGTAATATTTCATGCTTATTTTTATATATGTTACTTTAAAACAACATATTTATTTGATTTAAATTAGAGATACTCATATAATATGTGAATTAATTTGTCTACCAGAGTTGATAAACGAAAATACTTGTTATAAGTCATCCACATATGGGGATTGAACCCACAGCCATCGTCATTACAGACAAACACCATCTTACTCTAAAAACAATTAAATATATTGTAAAAATAAATTAAAAATATGAAGGTCGTGGGGGCATAAGCGGACGATTATAAACGAGATGGTTGTAAGTTTTCATCGTGGGGAAATAATATTTAATATTTTCTTTTCCTTGATCTGGTACGAAGCGGTAAAAAGCGGCGTTAAGTTTCACCAAAAGATACACAATGCCTCTGGAATACTATAGAAAGTGAGAAACGGAGGTGCCTTAATGTGAACCAAGTATCTGACACTAGGTTCCCGGGTACCCTGTCATACTATGTAGGGGATACAATGAGAATCTAAGAAAAAATACTTACAATATCAAACCACAACAAAGGAAGGTACATATTGGCGAAACGATCTGCATTCTTTATACCCGATATATCATCAAGGGCCATGTTGATTTGGAATTTCGATGATATGTCCAAGGGAAGACCGGAACTTGGTTCGACCCAAAAGCTAAAAAAAACATTTTTTTAGGGTCAATGAAACTTCATGCAAGCTGCAAAAGCAGGTTTAAATTTTAAAAGTGGAATTTGAAGATAGTA
Organism: Heliconius cydno galanthus; assembly: GCA_036379175.1. Taxonomy (NCBI): domain Eukaryota; kingdom Metazoa; phylum Arthropoda; class Insecta; order Lepidoptera; family Nymphalidae; genus Heliconius; species Heliconius cydno. The sequence goes on from JAKRZM010001194.1 coordinate 1,328,264, forward strand.
CATTTTTGTCGTTTACATAATATTTTAGGTTTTTAACCGATTTTTAAAAAATAGGTAGGAAACGGTCTTCACTTCATGACCATGAATATTAAAAAAAAAGATTTATGGACGTCCACGCATATTTGAAGGTGACTTATATACGCTTATATATAAGTAATCTAAGTAATTTAGAAAAGTAATATAAAATTCAAAGTTTTATTTATTATATTTTAAAATGTTTGTACAATGTTTAAATCGACATGGCTTGGACAAGAAGCGTAGGTTCGAGTCCCGCTAACACTAAATAAAAAATCTTACCTAGTCTCATGATCTTCCTTGTTTGGAGTTAATCCCTCGACTTTACTGAACAGGATATCATCACCTTTATAAAAATGAGGATAGGACAGAGCTATAGGGAATCCATAGTAACAGTCCGATACATCGATAAGACCTTCAGGCAGACATTTACCTAAAAAAATAATTTAAAAAATTATTTAGTTGAGATATTAGTGAATTTTCACACTTTATGTGCAAGGTAGCCGGAAAGGAGTGTCACCTCTGCACTTTCCGCCGAAAACTCCGAGGCATTGCGTTTTGAGTGGCGAAACTTAACGCCACGCTTTGCCTTGTTACCAGAGCTAGTAAATTAAAATTGGAAATCGAACCCATAACCGTCGTGTTAACAATCGCACGCTTGTGTACCACGATGGCATGAGAAAAACAATTATATATAAAATGCTCACCATGTCTGCAGAAGCACTTGTTCTCTTTAATATTTTTGCCATTATCCAACATGTGTTCTGGAAACATATATTTATACCCTGCGAGACCGTTTTTGATCCCTTCTTCAACGGGAATCTGGAAAAGTAGAAACATATCAGTTGAATTAGAATTTTGTGTCAAGATACACAACAACATTCCGAGATATTGCGTGACGAGAGCGGAACTAAAGGCTGATCTATGTTTCGTTACCATAGCGGAGAAATGAAACAATTCCTCCGAGCAGAAGTCGAAACTACAGATATTCCCCTTCCCCTGAGTGATTGCAAATATCCTACACATAAATATAATATAACTAATGCCACTTACCAAAGGTGCAGCTCGACATAAACTCTTCCTAAAGAAAAGAATAGACTCATTTCTTTGAGCATCTCCCTTGAACTTCGTTCCATCTGAAGCATATTGCACATTCGAACAATGTTTTCCATTCCACTGAGGAAGGTCTGTAGATCCTCTATAGGTGTCTATGAGGCCAGCGAGTGACAAATCTTTTTCGCCAGTGAAAATCGTTTCGTAGTCTCCTTCGAAATCGTACATCTGGCAATAAATTAATAAAAATATAATTAGTATTTGATTGTTTTGTTTAAATTCACGTTGTATTCCTAGCGGGGTAGCCAGAGAGAACGGAGACTCGCCCACTGTCATCAACCTCTTCTTATATGCCCTCTGGAGGGGGCCTTCATATATGCCCTCAATCGGGACGCAACGTTGCGTGTTGTCTTGTTACCGAAGCAAGCAAATAAAAAAAATCATTCACCCTGCTTAGAATAGAACACATAGCCCTCGCGCTCAAACGCTAAACCACTGTGCCACGATAGCCTACTTTTATTATTTTACTAAAAAATATTACTATAAATATTACTACTGCATGATATATTTTTATTAAATTAGTGAATCAATTTTACATTACTATTTATTATTATTATTACACACATACCCGATCAATAAGCCCAAGTTTGTCAAAATATATCCACCCTGGCATGAAGGTGTTGCCCAGGGTCATCAGCTCAGATTTATAGCCCATCATGAATTCCTTAGCAGTCATCTTGGCCAGCGGCTGGGAGTTGGTTATGCCAATGAGGTTATTCAGGCCGAATCGTGTCATAAAACTTTGCGGTGAAACGACGTTTGCTATGGACTGTAAAAGAAAAGTTGCTGTTTAGTATTAGTTAGAATAAGTTAAAATGAAGAAAATTTTACATAATTTTTTTTTATCTTTACGTTGTATCCCGCTACAACCAACCTAATGTTAAAACTCTCCGTTTCAAATCATTTTTAGGAGGAAATGTGAGTAGGAAGTTTATGTAAATATTGTGCAACTTTAGAGTGTTCCTTGAAGAATTATTTTATTTTTAGCTTCACGAAGTATCACGCATATAGCAGAGCAGACAGAGGGAACATAATATTATATTGCGTGACAAGTGGCGGAACTCAACGGCTAAATTTTACACCTTTTTTGTGCGTTCTTCTTACGTTGCCTTGCTGTAAAACGTGAGATCATGCTTTTCCCCTTTTAGTACTTTCCTTTACTCCCCAAGGAACCTACATGCTAAATTTTAAGTCTCACAGACATTCAATAATCGAAGAGTTTGGTATAATATACAGAAAAAAATAGAATAGAATGATTTTTGATCGTATTTTATTAAATCAGGTCTTTTATATGTGCGAGTATAATAGTAGTCGTTTTTTATTCGTTCTTTATAGCCTTTAAGTCAACATGCAAATTGGGAAACTTGTTATTTTTAGTCTTTTGGTTATTCAATAATACATTATATTTGATTTATATTTTTTTGTGTGATTCATTATATTTTATTAATAAAGTGGGACTGCATCGGACAGTTATGGGTTCAGTTGCCACTTTGGGGAATTAATTATTTTTATAAGAAAGTACAGCGTTGAATACAATTAATTTATAGGATGTGTATATTTCGAAAGTGGCTTTAGTAGGATAATTTCAAATTTGATTAGGATTATTATTTCTCTACAAATTTAAAATTATAGCTCATAGGAGCTATAATTTCAAATTTGATTAGGTTAGGTAGAGAAATAATAATCCTAATCAAATTTGAAATTATCCTACTAAAGCCGCTTTCGAAATACATACATCCTATAAATTACTAGAAATATTTACCAGACCACCAGTCATGAGAATCACCTTCCCTTCTCTAAATGGAATTCAATATTACTTCGCAACTACACATTTAGTTTTAAAATGTTACATTTTATATTCGATATTAGAAGGTTTTATATCTATTTCATATATTAAAGTTTTGAGGTCAGCCGTGGTGCTGGGGCACAAGGTACGACTATAAACGAGACAGGTCGTGGATTCGGATCCCACTCTCTAGTACAATGGTATTGTACCATCAATCTGATTTGAATATGAAATTGGAAGATGGCTTATCAGCCAGCAGTTCCATCAAACTGCCTACTAGCAAACATATGGAGTTTGTGCCCACGGGGACTTTTTCAGGGTGCGGCCTGAAGTTTAGCTTTGAACGTGTAAATGTTGTTTTTTTTTTAATTTTTGGGGGCACATTTCTTGTAAATAAAATTTCTGGGGTGGGCACCAGACTATTCTTCCTACCACCATTACATTTGTAGTAATAATGTGTAAGGCAAGTTTTTAATTTTTTAAACTATTCATTTATTATTTTAATCAATTCGTTCTTGAGATTGTCGTCCAATTTCATATTATTAGTAACACTAACGTATATTTTTTACATATGAAAATTATCGTCACATCAATATGCATTTAATTTATAGACACCAGGTATTCATTTAATACCTACAAAATACCAAAGAAAAATGCAAATTTATGATAGCTTATATTTTAATATTTATATGTATTAATTTTGTTTCCTGATATCAATAAATTAATAGCAAATTAATTTGACGATCACTTTTAAAAAATATAATTATCTATAATACTCTTTACTAATATTATGAAGCTAAAGAGTTTGAACGCACTAATCTCACGAGCTACTGATTCTACTAGTATCTTGCATGTGACAGGGTAGACAGAGGGAATTGAAAGTGTTAAAACACCCCATCCCCAACATTCCGTCCATTTTTGGAACAATTGCCTATTGAATGGCGTAACTCAACTCTGCGCTTTGTCTTATTACCCGGGCGAGGATTATATTATCCTATATTACTATAAATACACTGCCTTTCAAACTATTGACAAATCAAATGTTCAAAGGAATGTGTCCTTTGAAATTTAGTTCAGTATAAGATTACTTGAAGGTAAAATTTGCAACATCATACTTATATAGGATTGCTATTTGGTATTTCTCAATAGACTAACGAGGTCTAAGGTACAAAATGCATTTGAATATGCATATAGATGCATCGTGCTGGAATTTGAGGAGAGTATGAATCGATAGTTATGGGTTCGATTCCATTTATGGTAAACGTTATCATATTTTAATTCGTGTAGATAGGCAGAGAACCTTGTCTTGTTGCGAATTTTTCTTTAGATTTATTTGTCTCTACAAATCTTAATTTAGTTTATCTTAACACAAAATCTATTTCCATTCTCGTGGCGCAAAAGCGTGCAAAAATGCGAGGGGTGTGGGTTCGATCCCAATCGGAGGACGAAATATCATTCACTCAACACGTAATGCCTCAAAATTTCGGCGAAAAGTAGGAAACAGAAGTTTCTTAACATAAAATTCCCAGGATCCTTCCCCCTATCCTGCTATATACCGCATGCACGAGTGAAACTAAAAAAAATACCATGAGTTCATCAAGAGTTGTATAAAATATAATATATATATTAAGTTCTTTTTAAGCTTCACGCTGTATTCCGCATACAGATGTGCAGACGGAGAGAACTTAGTGTCAAGACACTCTGTTCCCCACTCAATTTCTGTGACATTGTGTGTTGCATGACGGAGCTCAACGCTGCACTTTATCTTGTCACCAGAGCGAGAAATGCTAACAATTCATTCACCCTATATTTTATTACAAAATGACAGTTATTTTTTTATAAGAGGACTAAAAATTTATTATAATAACATGAACTAAAAGAATCGAATTTTACAATCTCGTTTTATTATATTCGTAATTAATGTCTTCGACCTTTGTTTCCAAAACTTTTTGATTTGATTCAATAAATTTTAGTGTCGAAAAAAAAAGGATATATTATCATTATTGAAAAGGATATATTATCAGATCTTTGTGGCGCATCGGCACAGTGTCTAACGCGACTCAAAAATTGTTGCGGCAGGTAGGGAACGGAGTGTCTTAAAAGGTTTCCTCAACCTACCTCTGTATATGAAGGATAGATACATCTTAAAACTAAAAAAAAACTATTAAAGACATTACATTATCTTTAGCAAAAGAGAACCCTTTATTCCAACTGCAAAAAAAACACTTAAAAAATCATACCTTAAAAAAATTTGAACTCGCAATCATTACATCCTCTAGGAAATTTCACTACTATACCTACCTATCAAAAACACCTATCTTCAATACATTTCGCTAATAATAAACCTAACATTACATCGATAAGTCCAGAAGTGCGACCCGAGTGAACTCTGTCGCAACGCTTGGACGGGTATTGGGACAAGAGTGCATCGACGAGAGTGCATTGATTGCTTAAATACAAATATAACTAAATATATACCTAATACAATATAATAAGTAAATAATAATATATATGAAGGTACACTCTGCCTATCCTGCTAAACAAATATAACTAAATGTATTTTTGAGGACATCTCGGCGTAATGGCGCAGGATACAGCGTGAAGTTGTTTTTTTTATTTATTCTTATTATTAACCGTCTGTTATTAAATCTAAAGATATTCAACGTTCACTGCGCCGCAAGGGTCGTTNGTAGTAAGTAGCATTTAAAAGCTAGCATATCAGAAATTGCTAAATCATTATGGAATTCTGTACCGTTCGAAATATTATAGAATACGTGTTATTATAGAATATTATAGAATACGTGTTATTATAGAATATTATTGTTAATTCCCACTGTTAATAATACCCACAGCAGAAGTCGTCATATCGTACAGAGTGTCACAACAATGTTAATTTGTAATAAATTGTAATTTTCAATTAACCTAATCTTTCTTTGTACTAATAAACTTTTTAACATTGTTTCTCCATGGTAGCCATTTGTAGCCTAAAAACGGCTTTCTCAAAAAAAAAACATTTTAATACAAAAAATATATATTACTTACCAATAAAGCTATATGCGGTAAATACAGTATATCATCCTCTTTGTTACCCATGGAGAGTTCCTCTTCCCATATGAGGGGATGACGGGGTATGGAGGACAAGGTGCCATTGTCGTTGAACGTCACGTTGCTATGTTCCAAGGCTTCCCTGAAAGAATAAAATACTCACTGTGCATATATTAGGATATTTAGAGTAGGCAAAGAAAGAGAATATTTTCAATTTTTCGCTCTGGCACCAAAGAAAAAAAGCCCGGCGTTGAGTTACACCACTCAACACGTAATGCATCAAAAAATTCAGCAGAAAGTGGGAAATGGAGTGTCTTAACACTACGTTTACTCTACCCTGTTGAGCGCGAGATAAAGCGTGAAGCTGATTTAATACAATTTTTAGTTTAAAAACTTACCGGTAAACAAAAGGACCAACTTCTTTCACTTTTATCTTATCGTCTTTCCCCGCCATGTATTCTTCAGCATTAGTAACGTTGAACAGAAACACTCTGGTGTATAGCTTCACTTCCGGTTTCCTCCACATTTCATAGATTTCCCCTTGATTTGACAATAATATTTTCTGGAAAATAAATAAATTATATGTATTGAATTATATGTGAAGAGTTACTAAGGTCTTTAATTTCTGGTCGTTTCCAAAGGATGCCTTATTTTTTGTTTAGATTTACATTAATGGTTAACGGATTTTTATCATTTAGTTTTTTTAAGCTTCACGCTTTTAGCAGGTTAGGTAGAAATAATTTAAACATTGATTGACACATTGTGAGTTCGATTGATTGTTGTGGGTTCGATTTCCACTTGAGGGAAATAAATAATTTCTCTTCCTCATTCTGGTAACAAGATTACAAATAAAGCGCCGCGTTGCGTTCGCCAATCCACAGGAATGTCCCGAAAATTGAGCGAGAAGTAGGGAATGGAGTGTCTCAACATAAAGTTCCCTTTGCCTACCCTGCTATATGCGGGATACAGCGTGAAGCAAAAAAACCTTGTTAAGTAAACATTTTTTTTTGGTTTACGCTGAATTCCCTATATAGCAGGATACACAGGGGGTATCTTTGAGCCTAGAGATAAAACGCCCCGCTCCAAACTTGCCGCCAAATTCTGGAAGCATAGCGTGCTGAGTGGCAGAACTTAACGCCGCGCTTTGCCTCGTCTCCAGAGTGAACAAATGAACATTTAATAAAATATTTTATTACCCCGAATAGAAATCGACCCCACAACTATCGCCCCGTGTGCCACAATGGGCGTTTCTTATATTAAAAATTGAATATAACACTTACCCATCTGTATATAAGATCATATGGATGTAAAAACATTATAGCGAAACCGACGCCTAATAAAATGAATCCAAGTAGGAAAAGAAGAAATAGACCTGTAACAAAAGAATAATACTAATTAAGAAAATAATAGACTAGTCATGGTGCAGGAGTACAAGGATGCGACGGTAAACGCGGCAAGTTGTGGATTCGATTCCCACTCAAAAAAAAATGTATGTGTATGTCGAGTGGCGGAGTTTAACGCCGTGCTTGACTACTAGAGCCGGGCGGTGAAACTAAATTAATATAATCACCCCCCGAGCAGGGCTGGTTGTCGCGATGTGAGCCATCGCGACGACCAGCCGTGGCATTTTAGCCTTCAAATAAGAGTGATCGGCCTTTAACTGATTTTTAGAATTTAATTATAATATAATATTTCCTGAACTATAAATAAAAATCATACAAAAAATCTCATACATACATGTAGGTATGTGTATGGGACAATTATTCAACTATGTTTTCTATAAAATAATATGAACATCGTGGAAAAGTTTGACTGTTTGAAGGCTGTGAGTTCGATTACCACTCGAGGGACTATGCATTTGTTTTCGTCAACCCGCTCTGGTATATTAAAAACGTTATATCTTATAGTTTTTACTAATTTCACGCTGTATCCCGTACATAGGAGGGTGTGCAGGAAGAACCTAGTGAAACTCTCTTCACTCTACACTTTGTCTTTTAACTAGAGAGAAGTATCGCGACATTGGTGAAACTCTATGCCGAAATCATCTTGTAATCAAAGCGAAAAAAATTAAATAGTTCATTCCCCAAAAGGCAATTGGACCCACAATCGTCACGTTTACATTAAAACGCTTCGTCGCTGCCCCACGATTACGTCTAATCTTTTCCTCGAGTGAGAATATATTTTTGATAATATTAAATAAATATTTTAATTATATGGTAATATTAAATATGAAAATATTTTCATTTCCCTACAATAATATAACAAAATGCGGCGTTGAGTTTCGCCGCCCAAACCCTAATGGCTCTGAAATAGCGGAAAATGGAAAACGGAGTGTCTTAACACTCGGTTCTCTCTGTCTACCCACCAAGGCGTAGATAACTAAAAATCTTCCATAGTAAGTATTATAAAGATCAGTCAAATCACACAACTATAAATTAAAAATAATGACATGAATAGATGTAGTAATCGATAACATGACCATAACACGAGTTAGGTGCGTTAAGCACTTAATTTATAGCGCTAGCATCTAGCATCGTTTTTTTTTTGTTTATTATAAACTGTTTAGATTGTTATCGACAGCGTCTGTAAAAGTGACGGTTGTCGATTCGTTGTCGTATCCAGTATTTTATCACTAAGTTTCATCTGTCTACCGACCTATTTGCAGAAAGTAGACAATTTAATTATAAAAATCCGACTGCATCGACAGTAATAGTACGCATAAATAAAAGATGAATATATCCAGTAAAAACCACGACGAATCCAACGATGTAAAATTTCACTGAAATAACTATTAAAAAGATATTGAAACATACGCGCTAAAAACACAACCCTTCTTTTGAGTTTCATCGCAGTCGGGTAAAAAACATGAAAAATCGCTATTATTTCCTATATCTCACATTTAGTAAGTAGGCAACAAGTCTAATAGTTCATTGAATTAATTCACACTGTAGTACAAACAACGTGTAATTATATAATATGTTTTATAATTCCGGTACGATTCAAGAACTTTGATCAGGAAGATCAGAATTTTAGCGTATATTTTGACGGAGAGAACTTGTTAAGCCACTCCGTTCCCCATGTTCCGCCTATTTTCCGAGATGTGTATCGACTGGCGTAACTAAACACAGCATTTTGATTTCACTTTCTTCTAGAGCGGGTTTCGTTTCCACTTCCCCTAGTTGGGATCGAACCCAGAACCTTCGCTTTACAGTAAGACACTACACCACGACACTCTCATATGAAATTTGAATTTACTATATAGAAAACCAGACATAAACAAAAGAAAGATTGTTGTATGACTCATACAAGTTATATTATTTAAATGAAATTTGAACCTGCATCCTTTTGACACGAGTTACAAATAAATGGACCTAATAAAAATTGCCACAAAAGGATCGAAACCCTTTTCTTACCTTATAATCTTACAAGCTACCGAAACACGGCTTCGCCCGCTTAAAATTATTGTTATATTTTAGCCAAATTAAAAAAAATATTTACATAAATTGTAGTATGTTATTCTGATACATTATAAGCTGGTTATTGCAAATTAGCTATATTATTGTCAAAATCTCCGTTCTTTCCGAAAAATTTTGCAAATCTAGTGTTAAGACACTCCGTACCCAATGAGATACTTGAGTTCCCCATATATATACATTACGGAATTTTAATTATTACGGAACACTATGTACCAATTAACTCGTTCTTGACCGGACTTGGCAATCATTTCCTTCTCGAAGGTCATTACTTCGATTATCGCTCAGTGAAAATATTTAAGACCTTATGAACACAAAAAAAATATTTGCATCAATTTAAAAAAAAACGTAACACATATTATATTTTACAAACAAGTTCATTCTGCATAAATCATAATTATTAATTAATTATTCAATAGTAGAAATATTGTTAAGGTCATTGTGTGACTCTACGTTTTCGTATAGGTACTGGTGAACGCCCGCAAATTTGCTTACACGGACTTTAAGATTTTCGTTTTGGGTTCACGATGTATCCCGCACATTGCAGGTTAAGCAGAGGGAACCTAAGATGCTTTTCGTTAATAGAACGAGAAAATGAAAATATTCAATTTAAATTCCTCCTCCACCACCACTACCAGTAGCTTCGTCTGTGCGTTGTCTCTCTGTCACTCAACGACGGAAAAGTTTTCTATGTATGTAATTATAAGCTTGTTTATAATTTATGATAATATAAGAAATTAGTAAAAACGTGTTTTTTTATGGCGAATACAAGTTTTTATTGTCTGGAACACCTGTTTTTTTATAAATATAAATTCAGTTCATTAGTTTCTGCGCTAGAATTGAAAAAAAAAAAACATAAATCTTTATGTTTATTTTTTTTATATCTTGTATTTATGAAATGTTACTAGTAGTAACTAGTATTTTTATGTGGAGCATATCTCATATTGCGGCTTTGAGTTCCGCGACAACCCTCAACACGGAATACTTGATCTGGCAGAGATTGGGGTACAGCGGAAACTGAGCAAAATTCTTGCATATTAAACTTAAATGACTATATTCTCTGGCAGGTAGAGAAAATCTAGTGTCAAGACACTCCGTTTGTCACTTCACCCAAAATCGGCACATTTCGATTTACTAGAGAAGATGTTTTATCTTGAAACATAAAAGATATACATTAACCTCTAAATTTAACGGCAAATAAATAATTAACAATTTGCAATTTTGAGATTAGATTAATTGAATGTTACATGATTTCAACTCGCAACCTCCGTCAGTTCCGCATCGAAGCCTTGATAATGAACATTTGTACCAGAAGGTCAATTTGCATAAATCACTTAACATAAATTTTGAATACCATAAGCCTTTTATTAGATTTACTATTTAGAATTTAGACTTTTTTATCAGCATCACGCTGTATCCCTCATGTAGCAGGTTAGGCAGAGGAAGCATAGTGATAAGACACTCCGCTCCTTACTTTCAGCCAAACGTAGTGTCTTAACTCTAGGTAACCTTTGCGTACCCTGTTATGGGGGAAAAAGCGTGAAAACATGATGTGGAGAAAATACGTATATGAAGAAAAAAACATCCTGTTTCGCCTAAGTGTTTGTGCGTCACGCGGCATTTTTTAATATTTATTATTTATAATTAATATACACGCTTAAAAAAACGCTAATAAAAACTAACCATATAACTATTTGATTTAAAATTGAGAACCGGTAATTAATACGCAATATCTCAGAAAATAAGTGAAAAATGGCAAATGAGTGATAACACTACAGGGGTTGGGTGAGACCAGTCGTGGCGCAGGGCACAAGTATGTGACTATAAATGCGACTGGTTGTGGGTTCGATCCCCACTCGAGGAAATGAAATATTTATTTAAATTTATATTTTCATCTCTTTGCTCTGGTTTCGCGACGTTAAGTTCCGCCACTCGACACTCCAGGATTCGGGAAAAAGCGTTGTGCAGTAAAAAAAACATTCTGTGATACATTGGGATTTCAACCCATTACCTTTACGGATTTATACAAAAACAAAGATCATAATTGAATTTGAATTAGGAATGTACATAAATTAAAGTTAAAATTAGCAACTTTAAGTGATGTTATTCTAGACGATATTCTTCTAAAAATATCTTTCAATAATAAGAAATAACTCATGAGGCAACCTTTTTTGTTCTAAAAATTAGGATTTATTTATTTTTTTGTTAGTAGTCTTCAAATTAATATATGAAAAAAAAATCTTTTATTAGATTTTTTTAGCTTTACGCCGTATCACGCAAATAGCAGGGTAAGCAGAGTGAACCTGGGAACTTAGACAGACACTCTGTTCACATGAAGACTATTCTGTTTCCCACTTCGAGTGGAAGAACTTAACACCACCTTTTGCCTCGTTACAAAAGCGAGAATCGAACCCACTACCGTCGCGTTTACACGCGTTCGCACGCCTGTGCCCCTGTACTATTACCTACTACAATTAGTAAATAAAGTATTGCGTGTAATATATATATATTATTATAATTATACTTAGTACATTAATTATATATTTATACAAGTAAATGTTTCAGTGTCATTGTTACAAGGACACAAGTTCAATACCGTGTTGGACAAATATCATGCATTTTATTGATAACGACACATGTTGATTGCAATTAAAAGAATAAATTTGATGATTTTGTATGAATTATAATATTTTAAAAAATATATTTATCTAGTGTTATATCATAATTTTTTTTTATTTTCCGCTTCTCGAAAACATCCGTCACCTAATTAGGATAATTTATGGTGTAGAGCTGCGTAACCCAACACCGCACGCACTTTATTTTATGCCACTAAAGTCATTCCCCCGGGTGAGAATTTAACACTATATCACGATTGCCTATAGACATACCTACATACATATAAAAATAAACAAAGATAACCTTTTTAATCTTTTCAACCTAAATTTGTGTACATAAAAAAAACGTGACTTAAACTGTTCAGTGATAACACGTGTTTGTTTTAATTTCTTCACTTTATTATTACCTATTTCTTATGACATAAGAGACAGTATTCTATTAACTTCACGATGTATTCCGTACATAGTGGTAAGACACTACGTTCACAATAACACACAATTCTAGATGAATTTTGTATTAAGTACCACTACTCAACATGCAATGCCTTCAGAATTCGTAGGGAACAGAAGTGTCTTATTGGGAACAGATGTTCTAACACTATGATCTTTGGTTTCCTCTGCCTACCTTACTTTTTCTTACTATGTGCGAGCTAAAGCGTTAGCTAAAAAAAAGTATACTTCAGCACTTATTCGATCCCATAACCCTCGCTACCAATATCTAAAAACTTCATAACTAAGCCAAGAGGGTGTTTATGTATACAAATTAATTTCTAATTACTACTATACAATATAATTTGCTTATTAGATGACCACAACGATACCAGCTCACATTAAATGTCTATTAAGAGTATAAATATACGGAAATAGAAACAAACAAACGTATGGAATTTTCCATTTAAAATGATCCTAGTGTTAAGTTACCTAATCTGTTTTCTATTTTCAGTATTATTTTCATGTTATTACATGTTGTGTGACAGCATTCAACGCCGCGCTATTTCTTGTTGCCAGAGCGAAGAAATGAAAATAAATAGTTCCCCCGAGTGGCACTCGAACACGCAACCATCTCGTTAGCATTTGAACAGAGTGAGATTTCTTTAAAAAATACAAAATTCTACATATATAAAATATATCCTATATAAAAAAATGTCATCATAATATAATAGTGAGAAATTGCACTAAAATGATCTAATCACTAAATAATTATGTATAGACAAAAAATAGAAAACTTTTTATAGCTTCACGCTGTATCACGCACAAAATAGGGTAGGCAGAGAGAATTCGGTGTTAATCGAATGTTTTAATATTCGTATCTTTAGATTCCGTTGATTTAAGATTTTATCCTCTGATCTTGACAGACGGATAGATGAGCAACCAACTCTTCCTACATCCGTTTTTTATTTGGCGGTACGGAACCCTAAAAATGAAGTTTACATCATGAGAAACAGTTACATTTTTTGCAAATCAAAATTAATTTTTGAATGGAAAAATATGCGAGACTAATATAAAAGATTCGGTGCAAAAAAAAGAACAAATCGGTACTATGGAATATTTCGGCGGTCACTTGATTTTTTGTTGTCTGATATCATCGTGATTAAGTGTTCATATCTCACCGGGGGGTGATGTCTATTTGTGGTTCGATAAACCTATACAAACTGTGACTTTTCTATACGATAATTGTGCAGACGAAAGGCGGCGGTTTTATTCTGCATATAGCAGGGAAGGGAGAGGGAACCTGTTAACCTAGTATTTAGTTCCCCAATTTCTAGCGAATTCTGGAGGTGTTGCGTGTTGAGTGGCAGAACTAAACGCCGCACTTTGCCTCGTTACCAAAGTGAAGGAAAAAAAATATCATTGTTATTGCTCTGATAGGAATTCTACATCACAGATGACCTCTTTTAATCTTAAAATTAATTTAGGCATCAATAAAAAAAGTGTTTAGAAAAAATGATTTAACAAAGACTTTAATCATGAGATTGACCAGGCAGTATACCGGTTCGTCCGCATATTTAATTGTAAATCACGAGTTTTATAATATTTCTGATCTTAATTTATGACTTTAACAACAATTAAATTGCTAAATACTGTTTTTTACGCATCTTGATTCTTAATAAAAAAAAAATTGGCAATCCATTCAGGATGTGCCAAATATACGAGTATTTTCTCGTTGTATTGTATTGTAGGCATAAAGAATCTAGTGATAAGACACTACGTCATCCACACACCGCCCCATTTTCCAGACATTGCGTATATAACATTGTTAAATCCCCCGAATAGGAATGGTAATCACAATTGTCGCTTTTATAGTCCTCCTTCATAATTTTGTAGATACATTACTGATACTGTATCCCGCATATAGCATGGTAGACAGAGGGAACCTGGGAACCTAGTGCTACTCCATTCCAATTAAGCCACTTCATTTTGCCACTTTCCACCGAATTCTAACTCAACGCACACTCACGCTAGGCAAAACTCAACGCTGTTAATAAAAAAAATACGTCCCCTAATGGGAGTCGAACGTACAACCATCGCGTTTACAATCACACTCTTTCGCCTCTGCGTCACGACGGCCTCATATTTTTATAACTGGGTTCTTTCAAATCAGATGTAACTATAACGGAGCTTGGATCGGTAAAATGTTCCAAAGTCATTATATTTAATAATGTTAATAACATCTCTGACGCAGACATATTGACGTTCGAAATAAACCGGTGAGGTGTGGTGGGAGTGGATACCCACTCGGAGAAATTAAATATTTAATATTTAGGTAGATCAGTCTGGTGAAAAGGTAATTCGCGGCGTTGAATTCCGCCATTCAGCACGTCATACAAATTCAGCAGAAAATGGGGAGCAGCAATGTCTTAATGGGCACAGAGATTATTGAAGACGTTGGAAACTATCCTTCTACATACGGAGTACGGCATGAAGCTAAAAATAATAAATAATTTTATCGGTATTGGGTTCAATATCTGTGTGAAACACCTCGGTAATCAAATATGACTGACTGTACATACGATGGTTGTGGATTCGATTCTTGCTCGTAGGAAATGCTGGATTTCTTATTAGGTTACGGTTTCTTGGTAGGAAAATACGAGGTAGAAGGTAGTAATTGAAAACACTATATTAATAGTTACTCGTTCTAAAGCCACATATATTAATTGAAAACTTAAAACCCAAATAAATTATTTTTATTCCTTCGATCTAGTAATGAGACAAAGGACGGAGATGAGTTTTACCACTTAGCACGTAGTGTTACGAAAAGTGTGTGTGGGAAACGGAGTGTTTATATCTTAAACATATTAAAAACAGGTTAATATTTAAACTTAATATGTCTCTAACCAGTTATTGGTTTGACGTCATTACATTCCATGTATTCACCGTACGGGTGCTCATCGCATTGTAGGGGAGGAGCTCAGAGCAGTGCCTGGGACTCACGAACCAAGTATAGGTCGAACTTCCTCGACACCAAATTACAGTAAGATCGAAGAGTTGTGGCCGCTCTCAAGATAACCCCAGCTAAGGGAGCTAATTGCAGGGTGTAATTTAAATTTACGATATTTCATACTTTCAATCATTTCCTTCCTCATTGAACAACGTAAAAGTTCACAAATTCTTATTTGAGGATGGCCCATTGGGTGATGGGCCATTGGGGATGGATTCATTCCCTCGTATAAGAATCGAACCTGCAATCGTCACTGCCCAACCTCATTCCGCACCGACGCTAAATTAATTTTATCCTCTTCTTTTAAGACTATAAATCTTTTTTATATTGTAAACGTATAACAATCATTTAGATTGTTAGTTTAGGATTTATTATTTCACTTCTGTTTTATTGCAGCTTACTATAACAAGGTAATAATTATTATAACTTATTTTGTTTATAAATTGCTTATAATAATCGATTTTGATGAAACTCGATTTGGCATAGTGGTATATCGTCAGATTCAGCAAACAACTAAAAACGACGATCGCGGGTTCAGTTCCCGCTCGAGGGTATAATGGACAAAGTACTGCGTTGAGTTCGGTATCTTCAAGAGATTAGGATTTAGGTTTGGGTGGTAAGTTAGGAACGGAGTGTCTTGACACTAGATTGCCTACCCTGATATGTGCGTGATACAGCGTGAAGCCAAAGCAATCATATATTTTCTACTTCGTTTAAATTTCACTTAACACGTCGAGTGGAACTTTAGATAAAACTTTATATAGATAAATCTTCACGCTCTCATTCACATTGCTATGCAAAAGATTCTGGGATAGAAGTAGTGGCAATATTATAATCAAACTTAAACTTAAACTACGTCATAATTTTTTTTACAGCTTAACATTGTATCCTGCACATAGCAGGGTAGGCATAGGGAACCTGGGAACCTATTATTAAGACATTCTGTTCCCATTAAGACACTTCCGTTCCCTACTTTCCGTCTTTTCCGAATTCTGGAGGCATTGCGTATTCAACGCCGCGCTTTGTCTCGTTACGAGGAAATAAAAATATAAATATTTCATTTCCTTGAGTGGAATCGAACCCACTACCTGTCACGTTTATACTCGCACGCTCGTGCCCCTGTGACGCGGCCTGCACTGAAGTGCGTCATAATAGCAAAAAATGTGTACATAAAAATAATTAAACTACCGACCTGTCAATTTTTTTCTCATATTTTGCGAATATTCATGTGTATATATAAATTTATTATATATTGTAAAGGAGCCGGAACTAGATGTTATTATTATTTAGGGTTCTGTATCTCAAATAAATAAAATGGGGAACCCATATAGGATTTCTTTTATTTATTCGTTTCAACGCGTAATCAACGCGTAATGGAATACTTCCATACAAAAATCTCGAAAATTGTTACCTTATAAGTAAACCGTAATATAAAAAAAACTGTAAACCAACTTAGATTTGTAGTTAATTTCACATAATATTAGCGCATACGCCTGCAAATTTAAGTTTGTCAACTTCAATAAGTTAACTTTCGATTGAGCAATCACAATCATAAAATTGATACGGAACCCTCGGTCCGCGAGCCCGACTCGCACTTGATCGGTTATTTAGACATTAATCTGTTACAAGGAAAATGGTGTTTTTTGTTCTACCTCAATATCTATTATAGCTTCAATTACAACGTCTATTCGGTAAATTTTGCACACCGATCAAATCGGCGTGACTAAACAACTTTTTTGGACGTGTGTAAAATATTTAAAATATTTGTTTAAATCGCAATTTTTTTTAGCTTCACACATTCCAATCCCGCACATACCGGTAGGTAGAAGGAACATGGGTGAAGAAGTAACCTCTGAATACAGAATGCCTCAAATGGCGTAACGGGGATTTTTTAAGGCATTCCGTGTCGAGTGGCGGAACTCAACACCGCGATTTGTTTTGCCGGAGCGGAATACTGTAAATAATTAATACCTTTGAGTGAGGATCGAATCCTTAATCATCACAGTTTACAGTCAGATACTACCACTAAGCCACGACAACATATCCTACTATATTTATTTTATTTATTTTATCTATATATATAAAATCGAAAGGTCACTCACTCATCACGAAATCTCAGAAACTACATGTGCTAGGAATCTCAAATTTTGCATAGGGATTATTTATAGGACGTAGGTGCTCGCTAAGACGGGAATTTGTAATATTCGACTTCTAAGGGGTTGTTTTTGGGGTTGAAAGTTTGTATGAAACTTCATTACTACAAATGCTAGGAGTCTCAAATTTTGCATAGACGTCACTAGGACGTAGCCATGGAGATAGAAATTAATAATAACATAGTTAACGCGGGTGTAACCGCGAGTGGGCCGCTAGTAATCCTATAAATATGACTGAGGCCAGTGCGCAGGGACACATGGAGTGTGACTGTAACGCGACGGTTGTGGGTTCAATACCCACTCAGGGCAATGATTTATTATCTATTAATGGTTTCTTTCCTTCNTTTTTTTACAGCTTAACATTGTATCCTGCACATAGCAGGGTAGGCATAGGGAACCTGGGAACCTATTATTAAGACATTCTGTTCCCATTAAGACACTTCCAGGGAACGCTACTTTCCGTCTTTTCCGAATTCTGGAGGCATTGCGTATTCAACGCCGCGCTTTGTCTCGTTACGAGGAAATAAAAATATAAATATTTCATTTCCTTGAGTGGGATCGAACCCACTACCTGTCACGTTTACACTCGCACGCTCGTGCCCCTGTGGCGCGGCCTGCACTGAAGTGCGTCATAATAGCAAAAAATGTGTACAAAAAAATAATTAAACTACCGACCTGTCAATTTTTTTCTCATATTTTGCGAATATTCATGTGTATATATAAATTTATTATATATTGTAAAGGAGCCGGAACTAGATGTTATTATTATTTAGGGTTCTGTATCTCAAATAAATAAAATAGGGAACCCATATAGGATTATGATTAGATTTATTAATATATTTTATTTATTCGTTTCAACGCGTAATGGAATACTTCCATACAAAAATCTCGAACATTATTAACTTATAGGTAAACCGTAATATAAAAAAACTGTAAACCAACTTAGATTTGTAGTTAATTTCACATAATATTAGCGCATACGCCTGCAAATTTAAGTTTGTCAACTTCGATTGAGCAATCACAATCATAAAATTGATACGGAACCCTCGGTCCGCGAGCCCGACTCGCACTTGACCGGTTATTTAGCCATTAATCTGTTACAAGGAAAATGGTGTTTTTTGTTCTAGCTCAATATGTATTATAGCTTCAATTACAACGTCTATTCGGTAAATTTTGCACACCGATCAAATCGGCGTGACTAAACAAATTTTTAGGACGTGTGTAAAATATTTAAAATATTTGTTTAAATCGCAATTTTTTTTAGCTTCACACATTCCAATCCCGCTCATACCGGTAGGTAGAAGGAACCTGGGTGAAGAAGTGACCTCTGAACACAGAATGCCTCAAATGGGGTAACGGGGATTTTTTAAGGCATTCCGTGTCGAATGGCCGAACTCAACACCGCGATTTGTTTTACCGGAGCGGAATACTGTAAATAATTAATACCTTCGAGAGGGGATCGAATCCTTAACCATCACAGTTGATAGTCGGATGCTACCACTAAGCCACGACAACATATCCTACTATATTTATTTGATTTATTTTATAATCCGATAAATATGACTGAGGCCAGTGCGCAGGGGCCCATGGAATGTGACTTTAACGCGACGTCTGTGGGTTCAAAACCCATTCAGGGGAATGATTTATAATTTATTAATAGTTTCTTTTCTTCACTCCGGCACCAAGGCAAACCCGGCGTTAAGTTGAACTCAACACGCAAAGCCTCGAAAAATTCGACGGACACTGGTGAATGGAGTGACTTAACATTAGGTTCCCTCTGCCTACCTGGCGATGTGCGAGATACAGCGCGAAGCTGATCTATTTTAATTTATAAATATGACAGTTTGTATGG
The DNA here is from genome assembly GCA_036379175.1 of Heliconius cydno galanthus. Lineage (NCBI taxonomy): Eukaryota > Metazoa > Arthropoda > Insecta > Lepidoptera > Nymphalidae > Heliconius > Heliconius cydno. Next base: position 1,347,755 of record JAKRZM010001194.1, read on the forward strand.
ATGGATGTTTGTAACATTTTCACGTAATAAATACTGAACGGTTTTAGATGGAACTTGTTAAGATTTTGCATAATTTGGCTATAATATACCAATAATTTTAGGTGGGTGTAGCATCTTTTGGGTCTATCGTAAGATAATATTATACAAAATGTATGCATTTATAAAATTATTACAAAAAAGACTGGATTCGACGATTCTAGACTTGTAATTTAAATTTAAGTCTAATATTACTAGTTATATCAATTTAAATAATTATAACCTACTTATATGACCTCCTCCTTTTTTGAAAAAACTTGTTGGAAAAAAACATCAATATTGTAAAAATTATGAGTATCAATACTGTAAATATTTTTTTAATTTACAACAATTATTGATGGTTATAATTATGTAAATTATTTATATTCACTCCTTTAGGTCAAGCAATTAATCTTAAATGTTCTAACTGTATTTATACAAACTTATAATTATGCACAGAACGTAACTAGACTAATAGAGTTTGATACTTTGTTAGGAAATGTATAAAAAATTTGAACCCGCGCCTTCTGTTGACCGCCCAAGCTCTCTGACCACTACGCCATACGTTCTCATCGAGCTACATCGACATTCTTATACGTTTGTTATAGGAACCCAAAAATAATCCGATTGTCCATTTATCTATATAGGTTATGTTATATATCCTCACAATGAACCGCTGGAATGCTAGGAACATTTGTTTTATTTGTATTTATGCGTTTTTTTTCGCATAAATAGAAACATATAGCTAGGTTCTCACTGTATCTTGCACATAGCAGGGCAGGAAGAGGGAACCTGGGGACCTAGTCGGTAAGACAATTCGTTCCCATTAGGACACGGCCGTCCCCCACATTCCACCGAATTCTGGAGGTACACAAATATATTCTCAAGCAAAAACCAAATCAACGACCACCATCCAATACAAAATATCCCACAAATTATTACATATATATAAAATACATAATATATATGCAAATACATATCTATCTACCCACATAAGCCGGTTCTCGTCCTGTCCAAATACAATTAACATAGAACAACTGTGCTGATCTTTATTTGCTTAATAATTAAAATTTTTGGAGCTATAAAGACATGCCATATTTAATTTAATTTTAAAATTACGTAATATGGTATTATCTTATGTACCTAATAGTTTAGACTGTAAGCACGTGGACTGTAAGTTCAATCCCCATTTCGAGCAAAACAGAATCAAAATCAAATCAGCTTTACACACACACATACAGCGGGCTAGGCAGAGGTTGTGTTTAGACACTACGTTCCCCACTTTCTGCCGAAATCTGGAGACATTACGTGTTGAGTGGCGGTACTCATGAAAATATAAATAATATAACTGGAGCAAGACAGAGAGTGCATTATTATGTATAAATTAGGTTTATTAATTATATGTATTTGGGTTCGATTTTAGCTTGTTTCCCTAGAATTCGGCGGTAAGTGGGAACCGGAGATATCTTAATGAGAACGGAGTGTCTTAACACTAGGTTTCAAGGTTCCCTACCCTACTTAGCTACGAAAAAAAAAATTAATTACTTCCATAATTTAATCAGAAAATAACCCAATAGCAGGTACTCTTATCGATCAGTTCTTTAATGGATGACGCAACAAAACGTGACCATCTATTATGATGATAAATAAATAAAATATATATTAAGGGTAATATGGAAATTAATTAGCTAAACCATGTATTTATATCCTTGTTTAATATAGAACAGTGTAAATTTAAGTAATTAAAAAAAAATGTTTCACAGAATGATAGACGAGGATTACTCAATAAGCAATTCTTCCACAATTCGGCGGAGTGTTTTAACACTAGGCTCCATCTGCCTATGACGAGGTTAATGACAGAGGACGATACTAGAGAAGTATGCAGAGACCGTTATCTCTGGCTAACCTAATGTAGATAAAGCGTGAAGCTAAAATTAAAATGGTAGCGGAAATCGAACCCGGGTCTCTCCGATTAGGACAATCCAAGCGCTCGTCAATTAAGGCATGCGTTCTCCATCGAGTTACGCTAAAATTCCTATACACTTATTAAAATTTATGACTGCGTGATTCAATATTTTCCAGTTTCTACAATATACGTATGGCTTAGTGGTGAGAACGCTTGGACGGTAAACGGGAGACGCGGTTTCGACTTTCGAGTCCCGCTACTTTAAAATTTTACACGTTTTCTTAAAAAAGTATCTTTCTCTAAATATTTTTACTTGAATATCGGTGAAAAACTTGTTTTTGTAGCTTATACTATTTATTAAAAAATATATGTATTTATAACCTATACATTGATTTATTAAACGACTAAAATTTCTTGTTATGGAGATTCTGAATAATTTACTTTGCGAAAAATAATATGTAAATAAATAATCGTTGTATAATAATTCTATAATATTTTAAAGTGCTTTTGCACATTTAGAGATATTTGTATATATAGAAATTTTGTATATTATCTATATAGATATTCCATTACCAAGCTAGTCGTTGTTAAGTGTGTGATTGTAAACTCATCGATTTTGCAGTCGGAATTTTCGTTTTTTAAATATTTTTTTTATTTATATACTTAATTGTCAAATCAACATTAAATATATGTATAATAATCAGTTCCAATACTGGTTTCTATATAATAAGAAAAACCAGTTCTGATAAAAATAAAGTATCGTTATAGATTTATATACATAATATTATTTTTTTCCCACAAGACTAAGGGTGGGGAAGAAATGAATAAATAACTATTTCGTTTCATCGAGTGGGGATCGAACCCACTGGCTTTATATAGTAGACTAGCGGATGCGCGCAGCTTCGCTAGCTTATTTAGGGGTGAATTCTAATAAACCATGAAACGTGTGTTCAATGAAATATTTTTAAGAGTCTAAATTTAAAATTTTATAAAAATCGATGGCGATTTGAAGATTTTTCCATACAAACTTTCAACCCCTTATTTGCATCCTTAGGGGGTGAATTCTAGAAAACCATTAAACACATATTCAATTAAATATTTTTAAGAGTCTAAATTTCAAATTTTATAAAAATCAGTGGCGATTTAAGAATTCTTCCATACAAACTTTCAACCCCTTATTTGCACCCTTAGGAGAAGAATTCTAGAAAACCATGAAACATGTGTTCAATTAAATACTTTTNTTAGTGGATGTCCAGATTACGAAAGTAAATATCTGTCCAAATTTCACGTTTCTACCATCAGCGGTTACGGCCGTTACCTCAGTCAGTGAGGACAAGTCCTTTTATATATATAGATATACAGTACAGGAACTGGTTAATGGTAATGTTGTATGAGAAAAACACTATTAAAAACTACACTATGTTCATTACAATTTTATAAATTGTACATATATTTAATTGTCAAATTTACGACAAGTTTTTTTTCTTCTTAAAAACGAATTAAAAATAACTACGTAAATTATTACAAGCAATATATTAAGCGTGTTTAGAAACGAAAATAATAAGAAAACTGGTTTAATAATATGGAAAATTTAATAGTATGAAAACATGTTTAGAATTTGAGTTTGTCCAGAGAATTCTATAATTATTTAAGGAAATAAGTAAATATAGAAAATGTTGTACCAAATTGTAGCAAGAGTGTAAGAATTTCGACGTAGCTCGATAAGAATTATCGCTTAAGTGGTGACGAGGGTGCCAGTTCTCTCCGTCGCTGGTAGGATAGGCAAAGGAAACCTATAGTGATAAGGCACTCCGTTCCCCTCATCTTCCGTTCAATTTTTGAGTTATTACTTGTGATTGATAGTATTAAACGTCGTCTATACGAGACAGGCAATGAAAATAATTTAAATATCATCATTTCCAAATGATTATTTTCTTATTCTGGCTACGAAATAAAACGCGGCGTTGTGTTCCGCTACTCAACATGCAACATCTCAAAAATTGGGCGGTTCATGGCGGGAACAATGTGTCTTAAGGCTAAGGGCCATCTACCTCAGTTCTTCTGTATGCGTGAAACTAATAAAAAATATCATCCTTCCCATTTGGAATTGAACTCACAACCTTCGCATTTACAGTCGCTGTTCAAATATTAATTTGCACAAAGGTGACAAACAAGGCACATATCATAATTATAAACGTTTAATAATAATAGATGATAGTTAAAACAAAGATCGCGGGATCAATACCGTTTAGGTCAAATACTATATAAGTATCGAAGTTAATTTATTTCTCACTTATATTTTTAACCGATTGTTCTAAGAAAATAAGGTTTTCAATACGACTGTATTTTTTATGTCTGTTATGTTTTTTACGATTTTACGATTTCGATATTTTTTTTATTGGAAAGGACTACTCTTCAGGGGTATTTTGATAAGAATTTGGTAATGTTCTGTTTATGAGATCCGGTTGAAATTGAAGAAGTAATTTAAAAAAAAAAAAAACTACAATTACAATTATATTTTTTATATAATCCACTGTTCGCTGTAGTCTGAGGTACATCGGGCACTAAGAATATCACGAGAAGAAGAATAAGAAGAAGAATCATAAGCATGTGTATCATACACAAATGCTAGCTATTCCCATTTCAGCACGGAGACGAAGCAGCAGTAAAAGCCTAGTATAGATACGAGTGTAAATGATGCATCCACTATATATAAATATTTATAAAACACAGCTGAGTGTTGGTACGTGATGTTCTTACAAATTTAACTTCACTAAAATTGCAATCTAATCAAAACGATCACGTTTAAATACCCTTTCCTGCAATGCTGATTTACTATTTAAATTGTTGCCTTTATATTATGTATAATAGGTGGCCGTTTTGGCGCAGTGGCTAAAGTGTTTGACTGCAAATGCAATAATTGTGGGTTCGATCAACAATCGGGGAAATTAAATATTTAACGTTTTCATTTCCTCGCTCTGGTACCGAGGCAAAGCGCGGCATTGAGTTGCGCCACTCAACACGCAACGCCTTGCCTCAACGTCTTAATGGAGAAGAAAGAGTTCTTACACTAGTCTCCCAGGTTCCCTTTGCCTGTCCTGGGTAGAATAAACGACGGATATATTTTCTAGTACGTAAAGGTGTCCCCTGTTAGTAGGGTAAAGAAAATATTTTCTCTCTCGAGGATTTGAATCTACAATACTGGTATTATTAGGTTGAGTGGGTCATGGCCGAGGAATAATATAAAAACAAAGAAAAACATTGGCCTTTTCTTTAAATAGTTTATTAGTTTACTTGAATTTGTATGAATTAGTAATATTATACTAAAATAAATAAATAAATAAAATATAGAAAAATCTTAAATAAAAATAAAAAAATTAAAACATTTCGAAATTATTAAAAACAAAAAAAAAATGTTACATATTTTTTATTACGTGTTAACTAAAACAAATTCACATAGCCTTCTAATGACACGGAGGTCATTAGAATATAATTATTCATACGAAAATTAGTGCAGAAATAATATAATGATCGATTAAATTAAATCAATAGTTCCTGAGATTATCGCGTTCAACCAAACAAACACATCAAGCTTTATAACATTGAATCTGACGTGACTTCTCTTAATTTACTATTTTTAACTTAACAGGATATGAACCCACTACTCATTAACAAAATAAATTTTTTTTTAGCTTCACGCTGTATCCTGCACATAGCGGGGTAGACAGAGGGTACCTGGGAACCTAGTGATAAAACACTTTCTTTACCAACAAAGCGCGGCGTTAAGTTCCGCAAATCACCGCCACTAAACACGCAATGCCTCCAGATTCGGCGGAAAAGTGGATGACGGAATTAATAATGTTATTTCTATAATATTTTATTTAATGATGTATGTATTAGCAACTGTTAACCTTGCATTAGCATTTATAATAGCTACTACTGCGCTACCGGGGTTAGTCACTTCATGTTTGTCTACATTGAGGCAATAAACGTTTTTTACTATAATATACATGCCATATAATAAAATTAATTTTTTTTACTTTGGAGCCCTGTGTTAAGAAATTCCGTTCCTATTTCGCACTTCGTTTCCCATTTTCCGCCTTATTCTGGAGGCATTGTGTGTTGAGTGGCGGTACTCTACCCCGCACTTTGCCTCGTTACCAAATATTAGAAATATTAGCGAAAATTATTAAATATTTCAATATGTCGAGTTGCAATCAAATCTGTTGCGTTTGGCGTGTGCTAAACTCTACGTACCAGAAAATGAAAACAATTAATTCCACCGAATGGGAGCCGAACCCTCAACCATCACAGTCGTCTAGTGTTTAGCTAGACGTACTCACAACCACTGAGTCACAAGAAATTTATTTAAATAACATTATTAGCACATGTAAAGCGATTGCTATAAATTTTATTATTACAAGTAATTACTAATTAACATGAGAAAGATTTGTTGTTAGTTAACTACCGTGTTAATATTGTTATTTTTTTATTGCTATAGCACCCTTCACGCCGTATCCCGTATATATAGTAGGGTAGACAGAGCGAACCTAGTTGTCGGAACATTGATTGAGTGCTTAGTGGTGGTCTTGTTACCATAGCGACAGAATGGAATTGATCCCCCTACCCTAATATAGATTATGTAGTAGGGTAGGGCGATAGAACCTGGTGTTATGACAACTCGATTCTTGAGTGCAGTGTCGAATTTAAATTAAAAACCCCCGCTTTTACAATTACAGGATGTGCCGTTGTGCCACGATCAGGATAGGATCACTAAAACACGGACAGATATTTTTCCTATTTTATAATTTAAATTTAAAACTATAAACCTCCATACGGCACAAATACTAAGACTGCTATAGAAAAAAAATGTTAAAAATATCTGTTTTTCCTATTATTAAATTAAAAAAGCAATAAAAATATAACAAGTAGAATAAAAGGGACTTTGATTCGAAGCTTTCCACTCACAACCGACCGGTAGTCATATCATCGACTAGTTTGATGCGACTTTGCTCCACTTATAGATTCAGTTCCGCGATTTATATTGTTTATTTTGAATTTAATTTGGACCAAAAAAAAAATATTGTGAAATAATATTATAATAGTAAAAGTTTTTATATATATAGATTTAATGTAATCTAATTGTAAATGTGTAAATATTTAATATTTTTATTTCTTCGCTTTAATTTACAAGGTAAAGCTGGGCGTCAAGTTCCGCCACTCAACACGCCTCCAGAATTCGGTGTAAAGTGTAATTTCAACATTCCTTACGTAACATTCCTCCTTCGGTGTAATCATTCCTCCGTGAGGTAATCGAACCCAAAACCGTCGCCTTACCACAACAGCCTCTAATCTCATCTCGTTTCTCATGATAATGCTATTAAATTATCTCTTGAGGTTGCTAAGACTATTTTATAATAATACAAGAAGCCGTTTAAAATTTCTTTTGCGTGGACTAT
>JAKRZM010001194.1:1363233-1374224 GCA_036379175.1 Heliconius cydno galanthus
AAAAAAAAAAAAAAAAAAATAAGAAAAAAAAAACCGTCGAATTGATAACCTCCTTTTCTTACAGAAGTCGGTTAAAAAAAACAGGTTAAGTGCGAGTCAGACCCGCATTCCGAGGCTTCCGTATCTATTTCAAACTAAATGTACTACAAATATACTTATGTTTATAATGTTTTTTTATCTATGAAATACCCATAAATATTAAATTTTCGGATTTTTTCCTTTATTTGTGTTAAAGTTCTCACTTTGTGTTAAAATGTATCCCGCGTAGCAGCATAGGCCGAGAAACCCTAGTATCAATTAAACAATTCTTTGCCTAATTTACGTTAAATTTCAAGAAGTGGCAAGGCACAATTTAAAGGCACTCCTTGTGTTCCCAAAATGAAAAAAATTAAGTAATGTTAATTGACTATATAATTATTGCATTTTTATATATCTGCCTTTTTATATATTTTATATATATATAAAAGAGCACTGCGCCACAAAAATTAAAACTTATCTTTCGATTAAAAAAAATTGCAATTAAAAATATTTCGTATTTACGAAATTAATTAGAGTTTTTTGTTCCTTTTGGTAAAACCCGATACGAAGCTTAAACATAGTATAATAACATATTACTGTTAGTGATATATTGGCGCCCATGTGGCTGTCTGATTGTGAATTCGGCGGTTGTGGGTTCGATTCCCACTTGAAGGAATCAAAATTTTCATTTTCCGCTGTGGCAGCGAGATAAAGCGCGATACATATATACGATATTTGCGTCTAAAAATATACAAGAAAAGCGTGTTTTTAGCGACTCATGGTGTTTTTGTTTTTTATTTTTATTGAATGTCCAATGATTCAACATGAATTTTAATTAGGTTATAAATATTAAAAATTATTAAATTTGGTCACAAGCCGTAATTTTCAAATGATCTTCTTCCTCCTGGCATTAATCCCGGCCATCACCAGGGTCTGCCTTCCCACCCAACCTACTCCACTTTGCACGATCTTTTGCGTCCTCGGTGGTTAGACCATTGGCTCTCATGTCCTGCATCACGAAATCCAACCAGCGCTTCCTTGGGCGTCCGGGAGCCCTAATATATAATTTTCAAATGATGTGTTCTTTAAAATGTTATACAAAAAAATGGTGTTGGAATTCGACGAAAAGTGAGGAACGGTGTGTCTTAACACTGGGTTCCCATTGCCTACCATACTGTGAGCAGGATACAGCGTGAAGCGGGTTGTTTTTATTTTTATGATGTTGAAAGCATTTTATGTTGTTTTTATTTGGATTGATACCTATCAAATAAATGCAATTAACACGCTGTAATAAATTATGTAATAAATAATAAATAACATATTATGTAATAAAATCTAAAAATATGAATTGCATCACTTGTAATAATTATATCCTCATGAAGTTTGGCTGTTATACGTACCTAGCACGTGGGTGACAATATACTATTATGGCATCAACGAGCTGGTGTGATGATGGAGCCAGTACCTGAATATTGGAACTTTTCAGACTTCAGTAACTAGTAAGCCTAATAAGCCTAGAGATGATCTCGAAACAGCAGAAGATTATATTTCTAATAGGCGCAGAAAAGGTGGAAAAGTATGACTTACTTACACGTAATAGAACCCAAAACAATGATTTTTAAATTTTTTGTCTGTTTGTCTGTGCGTTTGTTTTCGCTAATCTCAAAATCGGCTTAACCGATTTAGATGCGGTTTTCAGTATTGGATTCTGGCAAGCTCCCGAAAACATTTAGGTTTATTTTATTACAATTGGTTTATAAATAAAAAAGTTATATCAATTTAAAGTACTTAGTTAGGTCCGTTTTTCTTAAATACTCACATACATACATTTGTATAATTCAAGCGAGTGTAGCCGCACGGGCCCACTAGCAAAAAAACGATTCATAATTTTTTTTGAAGCGATAACTAGGCGTTTCATGTTTATCTTTATTTCTCGTCCCTAGGGTTCCCTTAGCTCTTCGTTACGATTGCACACCCATCTGAACTAAGTGAATATCGCTTAACCTAATTTAAGTTACCTAACTAATTCTAGACATCTAAGCCCTAATAGAGCCTTGAATACAAAATAAATAATTTTATAATAGAATTTAGAATGTTCACTCTTTACTAATCGATTTAAAGATTACTATTATAATCTTTTATTATGGTTCACTCCGGCTGTTAAAAATAAATGATTAAGAGGCCTTCGTGGCGCAGCGGCACAAGGGTGTGACTGTAACGCGACGTTTGTGGGTTTTATCCCCCTCGAGGAAATTAAATATTTATTTACATTTATATTTTCATTTCGTCGCTTTGATGTCGAGGCACTGAGCTATACACAACTCTTAATCAAATCAAATCAGTTTCACGGAGTGTCTTAACCTACACTCCGTTTCCCACTTTCCTTGGGGGATAATATAGGGGAACAATAAGAGAAAGCATCTCAAAATTCCTACAAGAACGAGAAACCTATATATATATTGTTAGAAATAATGACCATAGAGGATATATAAGAACGACTCTAATTACTGGCTGGCACCTTTATGGGCTGTCAACGGCGATCGAAAGAAGAGGATCGTTAACGTCACTCTGCCCGATGAATTCTTTAGAACCGGATATTGTTATTAGACTGCTAGATAATTCCCTTTGGTTGTTTAATAATTATTTGAAGCGTTGTTTTAATTCATTACCTTTCCCACTTTATTTAATATTTCCAATAGTTTCTTACAATATAAACAGGGTGTCCCAGGAGTCAACGATAAAACGAAACCAGGTGATAGGTGATATATATACCTACCTACCTATTGTACTGAACATAGACGAAGTAGCGGGCTACAAGTCGTTGTTTTATAACTATAGTGTTTAATATAAAAAAATATATGTTTTAAATGTAGCTTTAAAATATTTTAATATTTTTCCCGCTGATAAGGATCTTGAATAACAACTTGCTTGCAATTAAATAAGTATTATTTTTTAGCTTCATACTAATCTAGCGTTAATAGGTACACTGCATTCTCCACTTTCCGCCCAGATTTAGAGAATTCGGCGGAAAGTGGAAAACAGAAAGTCGTAAAACTAGGCTATACGCCCACCTCGGGATGCAGCGTGAAACTAGAAAAAATATATATTGAAAAAAAATCATCCCCTTAGTTCCCACTATCGCCATAGAACCCACTACCGTCACGTTTACAAACGCCACCATAACCGTGTCTTATATAATATCATTATTACAATTAAAATTGAATGTACCTACAATAATCATTAATCATTAATGTTTTATTCATTTATTAATCATTCAATGACGTAGTTTCATTAGCTTCACTTTTCTAATACGATATGTGACGTATTTCTAGGAAATACCTATTGAGGAGGTAGTATAGTACGTTTTATATCATTAAAATGTTAATGAATTAATATTATACGTTCCATTGGCTTTTGCGCTGTCTTCTACGTCAGAGGATGTAGGTTCTAGTTTTTCTAGTTGTAAATAGTTTACTTTGACTTTGATTTCTTAATATGTTGACGTTCTACCACCATACACACCATGGTGTTCAACATCCCCACATTTTCGATGAAGATGCTTAATTATTTTCATTTTCCATTTACTTGCTGTCGTAAGACAATACGCGCAAAAATAACCCTCATCTATAAAATTAGAACTAATGTGTACGTAGGTCTTAGGGACAGAAGCGAATGAAATATTTAATATTTTCATTTCCTCGCTCTGGTGGAATGAAGGAAAGCGTGGCGTTGAGTACCGCTTCTCAAGCCGCAATGTCTCGATAATTGGATGGAAAGTGAGGGACAGAAGTAACATAATGGGAACGGAATCTTGACACTAGGTTTCCAGGTTCCTCTGCCTTCCCTGCTGTGTGCGGGATACACGATAACGAATCATAAATATAATTTATCGTACTGTATAACAATAAGGAAAAACCAAAATGGTTCTGTTTACTTTTTATATTTAGCGGATCAAGTATTTTTACACAATACAATCGACAATAATATTATATTCCATGAATGAAAACGTCACAGTATACATACGGGAATTTTTTGCCGTCGAAGTGACAGTCATAGAGTAAATAACCGATTTTCAAAATCAAATCAAATCAGCTTCACGCTGTATCCCGCACACAGCAGGGTAGGCAAAGGGAACCTAGTGATAGGACACTCCGTTCCCCACTTTCCACCAAATTCTGGAGTCATTGTCTGTTGAGTGGACGAACTCAACGCCGCGCTTTGCCTCAACACCAGAGCGAAGAAATGGAAATATAAACGTTAATAAATACTTCACTTCCTCGAGTGGGGATCGAACCCACAACCGTCACATTACAGTCACACTTCTGTGCCTGCTGCGCCACAACGGACTTCCCTTCATTTAATATGCCATCTCTAAAAAATTGTAAGGTAAATGAGGAGTAGAGTGTCCTAACACTAGGTTTCTACCTACACTACCGTGCGGGAAATGCGTGAAGCCGCTTTCTTCGTGAGATTGTATCCGGAAGCGAAAAATACTTATCTGTAGTTAAAGTATAGTTAGCACTGTAATAAGCTATTGTTATCTTGAACTTAGTTCAAGGTGTTTATGATTGTGGCAATTAAAACTGCCTGTTTAGTTACTAATGGCTTGTTAGTTAGTAGTTGTTGCTAGGAGGTTGCAGGTTCAATGAAAATGTTATGTAAAATATATTATATGAAGGACTGCCGACTGTAAGAGAATTCCTCCACTTAATACGCAATGTAACAAGAATTCAGCGGAAAATACAATAGAAAACGTAGTGTCTCAACAACTAGAAAAAGTTATTATTTAATTAAGTATGTGTAAAATCATCTCATCTTCCTGAACAATTCAATTCATTTCAATTTTACGTAGTATTAAACTTTCGAACTACGCTATTGATTTTAATGCTCCTTCCACTAAATGCACAATTTTATATTTGTATTTTTTTTTGTTTTCAAATTTCGCCCATTATCGCTTCAGTAGTTCTCTCCTGAAGAAATAAAATACACTCCGTTCTCCATTAAGACACTTGCGCTTCTCACTTTCTACCAACGCCGAGCTTTACCTCTACTTTAAATAAATATTTCATCTCCTCAAATGGGGATCGAACTCACAACCAGTCGGTTTTACAATCACACTTTGAGCCCCTGCGCCACGACTAGCCTCATATAATAGTGTCTTATATAATTACCAGTTACTTAAAAGTAACTTATCAAGCAAATGTATCACCCGGAATTGTTTAAATTATAAAAAGAAAATAATAACAACGAAATAACAATTTTAATGTGAACGAGATTATATTACAGAAACTTCCTAGTTTAATTATTATTATAAAACATATAATTATTTAATTTTTTCATAATGCGCTTTAAAACATTATATAACTAAACGATTTTTATAATTATTTTGCATTGAAGCGCGAGGCATTAAAGGTGATGGTTGTAATTTGATTTTCAATCCTTCCTCTGGTAGCATGTTTAAAAATACAATTTTTCACATTAGACATGATTTTAAATTAAGAAAGAAATTAAGTGATAAGTCACTCTCTATCCTTTTCATTCTAGATACTTGGTGTTTTTTTGTTTTTATGACAAAGAGAAAGCAAACGATCACCGCCGTCCACAACCCCCTGTTACACCAGAGGAGCTACAGGTGTGTTGCCGGACTTTAATTTGACTACGCGGGCGAAGCCGCATTCAAATGTTAGTTAATAATAAAGGTAGTCGATTTCATATAGGCCTTATAAATATTTAAAATAGTTTTTCCTGTGACCTTGAACAATTGAAAGGCGATCTAAATGTCACTACGAATTAATAAGTACTTAATTAAAGACTTTGGTGTTTTTGTATTCTTATAAACGCGCGTAAATACCTTAGAAATAATAAATTGAAGGTATATCTTGATTTTTCTAGAGCTTTTTGGTCACGTCTAAGTTTTTTCCAGCTTCACGCTGTATCCCGCAGTGTACGCAGCGGGAGCCTAGTGTTAAGACACTCTCTGTTTACCGCCCAATCTGGATACATTGCGTGTTGGTTGGCGAAACTCAACGCCGCGCTTTGTATCGACTAGTTTGTAGTGTCGTTTTTTGCGATATAAACGGCCATATCTTTTTTTAAAATAAATGTAGATATTTTTTTTTCAGGAAATCATGAGGCCTTAAATCTAACCTTAAATCAAGCCTTAAAGTATATGGTTTAAATGTCAACTCGATATCTCCAAGAGTTTCTGTGATAAAGGCTCTTGATAGACCGACAAACAGACAGACATACGGACAACAAAGTGATCTTATAAGGGTTACTTTTTTTCTAAAAAAGTACGGAACCCTGATAAGTAATACACTTCCTCCGAATAGAAAACTTGAGAACAACGACAGTATTGAGACCTAAGTAAACCCTCTACCTCACATTTACTCATGATGAGAAGAAATCTTAAATGAGGAGCTGCATGACGTTTCACACGCTGTCGTAGTAATAACGAGGCACACTGATAAATGTTCCTACCATGGCGATATATATAGTGGCGAGGACGACGATAAAAATTAAATGGAAAGCAACGGGAGCAATGACAAAAGGCATTGCTGAGTACAATTTGAAGATGGCCATCAAAGTTAGATACGAAGCGTTTATGATATCCATCATGACAGTAATGGAATCCTGCATCCATGTCCCAATTTCTCCTAACCGTAACATACTCGTATATTTATAAACTTTTAATAAATCTCTCAAAAATCAAACTAAATTATATCAGCTTCACGCTGTATCCCGCACACAGCAGCGTAAGACACTTTTCGCGGAGTTTCTCAAGGTATTTCCCTGGTGCCAGAGCGATGAAATACAAAATATAAATAAAAGGGTAATAATTAATTCTCTTGAGTAAGGATCAAATCCACAACGGAGAACATAAAAAAAACAAAAAAAAAATAGATGTTTTGATTTATTTTTTGTTTTTTTTTTATTACATGAAAAAAGTTTAAAAACATTTAATTCAATAATATTGTCAATAAAGACAATAATTCTCGCTATAGGTGTGTGGATATTGCACAATACCTAAGGAAGTGGCCAAAATGTCAGATTACCTCGCAAAAATTTGAAACAATCTCGTTCCGTATTTTCATCTTTAAATCTGTAAAGGTCAAGGTCGCTGGTTCGATTCTCTTTTTAGTGATTGCTAAAAAGTTGAGTTATTTATTTTTTTTTTTCAATAAATTAATTAATATTATATTGTTGCTAGCTATATACTATATCTTGTCTTTTTATATGTGATCTGTATGAAGCAAAAAATATTAAATTTATTTTATTAATTGCTGAGTGTTGATGAGTTTATCTACCTTATTCTATAGTTTTTTATTTCAAACAAAATAAATAATAAAATTACCGTTGTAAAATAAACCGCCATTTTTTGTAAGGACGACGCACGCACACATAAACCTATCAAAGGGACACCGCGGCACACGCCTTTTCCGAAATCGAGTCGTAGATATTGGCAATAAAGTTCAAAGTTGTTTAACCTTTACTAGTATTTTTGTAGTAAGTGTTTACGTCATTGGTATCTAAGCGTAACTACGTCACACAAATCGCGGCGTTTTAATCCGCCGTTCAACACACAATCTCTCGAAATTAGAAGGTTAGATTCAAGATATAGCTTAAAGCAGAAAAATCTATATGTACAGACAGACGTGTGTCTGTCTAAAACAATAAGGAATGATTAAAAACAATATTATTGCAACTTCATGTTATAATTACTTTAATACACAACTTTAAGTAAGTAGTACTTAATTTATATATTTTAAACGATTTTTTTATCATTTTCTTATGATATTATAATGAGATATAAGGTTTAATTAATTTTTTAGCACTATTTTCGCGCACATTCGATAGGTTATTTACGTCAATAAATGGAAATAAACACCTGTAAACGATATTTACAT
This sequence comes from Heliconius cydno galanthus, assembly GCA_036379175.1. Lineage (NCBI taxonomy): Eukaryota > Metazoa > Arthropoda > Insecta > Lepidoptera > Nymphalidae > Heliconius > Heliconius cydno. Next base: position 1,371,159 of record JAKRZM010001194.1, read on the forward strand.
GTACAAGTATATTCCTTTGACTGCGCTTAGTATAAAAATTATAATGAAATTACAATAAACTTTTTTTTCTCAGACATTGTCGAGTGACAGAACTAACTCATCGCTGCATTTTATTATATATATAATACGATAAAACTTAAAATGTATATAATATTATGTTGAACTCTTCCGTTACAAAGAAGAGCTGAATGAGGCTAAATATTGTAACAGGACAGGCAGAGGGAACCTACTGTGTTCATTAAGACGTTGCCGTTCTCCACTTTTCGCCGAATTCTGGAGGCATTACGTGTTGAGCGAGAACTCAATTTTCCTCGTTACCAAAGGGAGAAAATTAAATATTTCATTTCCTCCAGTAAGAATCGAACCCACGGCGTGACCAACTGACCTCAAGAGCATTGAGAGAGAGAGAAGTAGTAAAAGACAGAGTTCCTAAGACAACGGAAAATAAAGAAAATTTACGTTTTACAGTCGAAACGACAAAAGAAAAGATACTTATGTAAATGGTAAAGGTCCACACAAACGTAGACAACGAGCCTTACAGTACTCAACCACTGCGAGTATATCAGGAAACTTACAATATTATTATTTTGTAACAATATCAACATACCTACTTATAAGTTTATTATTTTTTATCAATTTAACTCAAAAGGCCTTCAAATATTTCTATAAATAGTCCTTTCTAATTTTGATTTACTGTAAACGTCTCATAAAATTTTAATTTTTTTTCTCACTCTACATTCCGCATATGCATGCGGAGAGAAAATAGTATTGAGACACTCATTGAGACACTCAATTTCTGAGATATTTCGTGTCGAATCACGGAACTCAACCCCCCCTAGAGCAAAGAAATGAAAATATTAAAAAACTTAGTCTTCTGAGTGGGAATCGAACACGTTGCGCCATTGGATAACGACGGCCATATACTCGTAAATATGTAAGCTTGTTTCTTTTGTGTTTATTTATGTTTATATACCAATCTATTTCTTTTTAACAGGCCTTCAATATCTATAAATAGTCATTTCTAAATATGATTCACCGAAACCGTCACATAAAAATCATCAAAGATAGAAAATAAAGCCAAGTTAGGAAAACCCGAAGGCTGCGGTTGTCTTTGCATCTGTATATGGAAAGTTAATTGCATATTTAAATTATATGCGACAGAGGAATCTACGTGGAAGCTTTCCGGTGTGACCGGAAATAGTTGTAAGAACTAGTGGTACAGTATCTGACTGTAAAAGATGGTTATGGGTTTGATCCCAAATCGGGGCAAACTCAAAATATTATTTACTCCACTAGACCATTATAAGCTCTATTGAATAGTCAAATTACATGGGAATGCCAGTAGCGTCAGTTATACAGGAAACCGCTATTATACTTAATTTATTCCTATTTCTCCGTTACGGTAGATAGAGTTCATTCACATCAAAAATGGGTTCAGGAAAATTGAGTATATTAACACTAAGTTTCCTCTGCATTTTATATGAAATTCGCCGCATACTTATAGGATAGGCACTTCATGTGGACCTGTGACATTTGGCAAGCAGTAAGTACTTACTATATAAAAATACAGTTGAATTGATAACCTCCTTTTCTCATAGAAGTCGGTTAAAAAAGGAAAAAAACCGAAAAATGGAAATTTCCATACGCACGCAATGTTAAGCTTGTTAACTTATATAAGTCACACCTCCGCTGACCTTCAATCGTGAAACTGGCACAAACCCCTCGGTGGCGAGATCGACTCGGACTCTTCCGTTTTTATAGGACAACTTTTTTGTCATTTTAATATCTTTTTGAACTTAACACTCTCTGTTCCCCTGCAGGGACTTTTAACTCTCTGTTTATTTTTAAATTGGCTTCACGGTGTATCCTGCACACATACCCTACCCTACCCTACACACCTACCATAGGTAGAGGGAATCTAGTGTTGAGAGACTGCGCCCCCCTTATCTTTTTAAACTTAAATAAATTTAAGCACATGGTTCTTCACACTTCTTTAAACTTAAATAAATTTCAACACGTCCATGCCCACTTGGAGGAAAATTATTTGCATTTCTTTACTGTGAACTAACTTAGGCAAAGCTCAGAGTTGAGCTTATTTAAAGAGAAATATTAGTTTTATTTATTAGTCTTAAAATCCGTGACCCTAAAGCTTATAATCATGAAAACTAGAACATTTGCAGACTGTCGTTCTGTTTGTCGTCTATATATGGAAAATTAATCGCAATTATAAATTAATGGACCATTATAAGACTTCCTGATGCTCCGGAAGTAAGTTATTTAAGTCTGAGAAAACATGTCCGTGATTTCCCGACAAGTGGTAAATCTGTGTCGCTTTTAGATCGTATCTTGATAATTTATTATATTATCTATATCTTTAGGTATCTTAACCACCCTATTACCATTCCCAAGGTACCCATAAATAAACTGGTTGCGACTCGATGCGACTCGGTTGCGATCTACATATCGTGATTCTAAGATCGAGACACTCTTTCCATTGTGGCACAGTGTCACAAGCTGCCAGTGCAAACGTGACATATTGCGTAATTAATATTTTCGTTTCCTTGCTCTGGTAACGAGCCAAAGTTCGGCGATGAACTCCGTCACTCGACACGCCACGCCCAGCAGAAAGTGAGGAAAGTAGGTGTCTTAATGGGAACAAAGTGTATTAACATTAGTTTCCCAGATCTCTTTTGAAGCCAAAAAAAACAAAATAATCATTTAGTAAGCAAAACTGCAGACGCAAATTAAAATCGTTATTTCTAATCAGTACCAAGGTGAAGGCTTGTCATTAAATTATCGATTTTAATATACATATACGTATACAGACATGTCCTAGCGCAAACTCTCCCACACAAATATTATATTTGTATATGTAACCTTCTATATGTCATATATTGACAATTTTAGAGGACCTACCTGTGGAAATAGGAATGGAATCACTGAAGACCATTAATTAATGGTTTTTTTTTATTTCACGTTTTATCACTCACTAGCGGACCCGGACGCGGCTACGCCTGCTTGAAATATAAGAATATAATTTCTATAGAAATATAATTTCAATCTAGA
>JAKRZM010001194.1:1378116-1398257 GCA_036379175.1 Heliconius cydno galanthus
TACTCTGTCCCTGAAGAAATGTAAGCACTAAGTGGCTGCCTGTGACAGTTTGGGTTCCATTCCCATTTAGAGGAATAAATTATATTGTCATTTCGTCGCTCTGGTAACAAGACAAGACGCCGCAATGGAATATTTTAATTCTGTCCTTACAACCTCTCCTGGTAAGCAGGTCATATAATAGTCAAATCTTCCCCCATTTTCCAGGGTACTGCTATATGCGTGATGAAGCTAGCAAAATATAATACTTACGATTAAATGTAAACATGGCTCGTTCTCCGTCTTCTTCAAATTCTCCTTATCTAAACTAGTTCACTACACTGTTACTATATGAAATATATATTGTACTATATATATTACTCGATATTTAATATATGAATGGAATATAATTAATTATTATTTTTATTTATGCAATTTAACACTCCACAGTAAGTTTTGATTGATCTGGAACAATAAAAAACATTGTTAATAATATATGAGGCCGTCGTGACGCAGCGGCACAAGGGTGTGACTGTAACGCGACGGTTGTGGGTTCAATCCCAACTCGAGGAAGTGAAATATTTATTTACGTTTATATTTCTATTTCTTCGTTCTCGTGTCGAGGCAAAGCGCGGCGTTAAGTACTGCCACTCAACACGCAATGCCTCAGAATTCGGCAGAAAGTGGGGAACGGTGTGTCTTACTACTGGGTTCCCTCTGCCTAGTAGGTATTGGTAGAAGTAAATACTTAAAAATACATACTTACATTAGATACATTCATAGGTTTATCATGTATAGAAGAGAATACGAAGAAATGCACAGAGGTCACGTAAAGTTATCATGTTAAATTACATATAATGTGTAAAGTATATTCTAATATATAATTATATGAATCACACAAGCGAAATTGTTGATAATAAAATATACTATAATATGGTTTACTGTTAACGTGATAGGTTGTGAGTTCGATTCCTACACAATGGAAATAAATATTTAATACTTTATTTATTTGCTCTGGAAAAGTGGCAAAACGTGGCGTTGAGTTCGCCATTCAACACGCAATATGTCGAAACTTCGAGAGAAGAGTAATAGAAGTGTGTTAATGGGTACGAACTATCTTAACGTTAGGTTCCCAAGTGACGTCTGCCTACTCCGCTAAGCGCGGAAAACAGCGTGAAGCTTTATAAAATGAAAATGCGATATAAAGACTTTCGACGCGGAATTCGGGCGGAAAGCGTAGAAGAGAGTGTAATAACACTATCTATCTGCTTTGCTTAAAAAAATATTCGACTTAAGTATTGTGTGCTTAATTTCATGTTCGTATCAAGAGTTCATTACCCTAAAAGATCGGTCAATGACCTTTGCACTTATGTCTTGTATAATATATATATGTATAATTATGTACCTACATATCGCTTTTAAAGTGACCTCATAAAATAATTTTCGGACATTTTATTAAGGTTCCTTATCTCAAAAAACGGTACCCTTATACTATCACTTTGTCTGTCTGTTTGTCCCAATAAGTTCATTTTTTTCTCAAGATGGCGTGAAGCTGCTTTATGAAATTAATATCATATAATTATAATGCTGAAAGTAATATCAAATATGCAAGCAATTAGGGAACTTACTTCCCATTGACCTAGAACTATGATTTTCGGCAAATACGTATATATAGATATTAGATATATCACTGAAATAAACAATTAAAAATTTATATTTACAATTAACTTCATATAAAATATGAAGTTGTGTCATATACCCGCAAATTCAAGTGTGTGAACTTTTATGACTTGTACTTCCCGTTGTCCTATAAAACTGAAATTGGTACGGAACTCTTAGTAGATGAGACCGACTCTAACTTAACGGGTTTCTTTTAGTTTATATTCCATTTACAGATTTGACCCCTCTTACAAGTTTAGTATATTATGTATATAGATTAAAAGTAAGACAAAATAACATTGTTATGAAATACCAGATAACCAAAATAAACTAGATTATAAGCGCGCTTATCACGTTTTTTTTTTAAAGAAAATATTGTTAATTTCTTAGCTTCACGTTGCATCAGCTGGTAGGCAGAGGGAACTTGTAAACCTAGAGTTAAGATATTCTGTTCCACACTTTCTGCCGAATTCTGGAGTCATTGCGTCTTGAGCGGAGAAATTCAAAGCTGCGCTTGACCTCGGTACCAAGATCAGAAATTTAAACATTGTTTTCAGTGAAATCAAAAAAATAAATCAGCTTCACGCTGTATACAGCAGGATAGGCAGAGGGAATTTAGTGTTAAAACACTCCATTCCCCACTTTTCGCGAAACTTTTCGAGGCATTACGTGTTGAATGGTGGAACTCAACGTCGGGCTTTTTACCTCGGTGCCAGAGCGAAGAAATGAAAATATTAACAAATACGAATTCAATACCTCGAGGGGGATCAAACCCATAACTGTCGCGTTACAGTCACACCCTTGTGTCACGACGGCCTCAAAATAAAATGATTTATAATTATGTATAAATTAAAATCAGCTTCACGCTGTATCCCACACACAGCAGGGTAGGCAGAGGGAACCTAATGTTAAGACAATCTGTTCCCCACTTTCCGTCGAATTCTGGAGGCATTGTGCGTTGAGTGGCCGAACTCAACGCCGCACTTCGCCTTCGTACTAAAGCGAAGACAAAAAATAATTATTAAATTATTTAATGAATAGGTATTATTTGTGGAATAAAAGAATGTTACATTTAGTTATAATTTGACATAATTATATTATTAACTAATTCTTTATCATTAGAAGTAAATGCTAATTTACTGCGAAATGGTTTAAGATACCAGTTTATAGTAAATTAGTAGTATATAGTAGTTTATAGAAATATCTCAGTGATAATATATTATTATTGTTTTATTTTTTTAAATTTCACGCTGTTTCCTGTACATAGCAGAGTTAGGCAGAGCTAAGGTTTCCCGTTGTTCACCGTTTATTAAAAACGTTAAATATCAGAGGTTTCCTAGTTGTTATAATGTTCTTGCCATCGCGTTGATAAAACATTTTTTATTACAAATAATTATTGACAAAGACCTTTGCCTATACCTACCATCTTAAAAAAACCCTACAATAAAAAAACATTTAGCAAAGACCTAACAGTATTCAGCCAAAAAAAATAATCTTTTTTTTATAAAAGCATACTTACATATTATAAAAATCCAAAAAAGTTGTGACCATCGTCGATCAATTATTTGCAGAGTTAAATTACGTATTAACTGTACCGCGGCACAAGTACTAATGAGGGTATGCAGAGATAACACAATCAATGCGTAATATTAAATTGTGACCTGGTTGCGTCTATATGTTGTACGGTTTTATATCAGTGTCTAAGTTAGACTTTTCAGTTCTAAGTTAGTACTATTATTTAGGTGTCTAAGTGTGTTAGACTTTTGGTAAGGACTCTTAAATGCGGGGTTATCCTTCTATAGTATCCATCACGGACTTCATTCATCCGTATCCTTTTCTGCTCTTCTATATATATTTTTTGTGATTTTTATCATTGTTATATGAGTAGACTCATTTACATCGTTATTGATATCGAGTCATGTTTTATTCGAAGGACTTGAAGAGTCCCAATATTTTGTTTTGTATTTTTGTAGTAGAAACGCAGTGAAGAGTTATTCATTTCGTCAGTTACAAATATATTTATTGGTTAGCAAAACCAACTGATTTGTCATAGTCATCACATTTTACTTGGGATGAGCAAACAACTATTTTTGTATGTCCTTTACCTTTTAATAGCTTGACGCTGTATCCCGCCTATAGCAGGGTACGTAGTGGGAACCCACGCACCGCCAATTTTCGATACATTGCGTTTTGAGTGGTGAACTCAACACCGCTCTTTTTCTTTTAACCCATTTAAAAAAAAATACGTTTATGTAAAGCCTTCATCGAGCAGCATTTGACTGTATACGACGGAACGGTTATTGGTTCGATTCCCACTCGGGGTAATTATTATTTTAAAATTTTCATCTCCTCGCTGTGCTTACAAGGCAAAGCGCAGCGTTGAAATCCGCTGCTCATCACGAAATGTCACGAAAATTCAGCGCTGCGTGAACTACGGAGAATTTTCGCGCTAGGCTCCATCTGCGTACCCCCCTGTATGCGGGATACAGGGTGAAATAAAAAAAAAATCCCAATAAATATCTGACCTTCCAATCGTATGCACGGACACGTGACTCGGTTTATCTCAACAAATGACACAATTAAATATACTTAAATACGTCTTTACGTAACTCTTTTCCGTTTCATGTATTATTTAAATAGATAAATATATTATATAAATAGATAAATAAATATTATAGTGGCCGTCGTGGCTTAGGGCCACAAGTGTCCAGAGGGAACCTAATAGGATAGGGAAGTAAATGCGATGGTCGTGCGTTCGATTCCCACTCGAGGGACTGAAATATTTAATTATTTCATTTCTTCGCTTTGGTAACATGAATTTGATGGAAGGCGGCGAATGGAAGTTTTTCAATGGAGACTCCGTTCTTCATTACGAAACTGGCGCTATGGTAAAACTCGTACTCGGAAATAACACTACATTTCAAGTTTTCCATTTTGTAAACTGGGTGACGCAAATAGAAAAAGACAGTACAGGACAGACTTACTATCTACAAATTTATTTTTGTTTGATTAACCGTCATTCATTTGTTTTTTCTTCTGTTTGCAGGGTAGGCGAAGGAAGGCTTAGGCAAATAGTGTTACGACACTCCGTTCCCATTGAGGCACCACTGTTCAACACTTTCCGCCGTTAGGCATTGCGTTTTGAGAGGCAGAACTCAACGCTGCGAAATAAATAATAAAGTTAATAAATATATCGCAATAGGCTCCAACTCATGTTTTGGTTATTTATATTGTATACAAACAATACAATATTTTGAATTTGAATCTGTAACCTTCACCCTAGAGGTAACTAGATCATACTTAATGAGCTTATGTATGAAACCTATATATATATGTTTGTACTAGAAATAATATTAACAATTTTATTTGTTTTGATTTATCTATGTTTAGGCTAAGTATTGTTTTCCAATTGCACAAGAGAACCGATATTTTTTGCTAAATTTGTAATTGTCCAATAGATGGACAAACTGATGGTCAGGCTTGCAAGCTAAAAGTATTGAATAAATTTTGAGAAAACTTATTTTGTTAGATACCAATTTCTCCTTGGTGCTATATTTTATGTCCAAAGAATGAATATCTGATGTGAAAAACTAGCAATCTTTTTTATGAGGAATAATGAGGAAATGAAAATATTAAATAGTTCAATCCACTGAGTGAGAATCGAACCTCAAAAAGTTAATAAATCTTTTATGGGTCTGAGTATTCGTGTACCAAAATTAAAGATATCTGTAAAAAAAATTGTGACAAGTAAAGCTTATTACACTATTCAAGAGTATTTAGAGGATAAGCATGTATGGAATTAATGTCTATTGAATGTAATGCAGGATAGCTGCCAGCTAATGTAATAGATTGTACCATTGGTTTCGAAAAGAGCAACTGTTGAGTTTCTTGCCGGCTCTTCTCAGCAGAACTGCCTTCCGATGAGGTGGTATCTTCATGTTCAATCGACGATTCAAAAGTCTATTTGAATAAACAATATCTTGTGTATGAAATATATCTTCATACTTCTAGTGGACGACATTTCAAAATAACGTCGCATGTATGTCCCACTAACATAACCTTTAATTACAAAATGGACGAACTTTATGTAGGTCAAATGATACTCGTATCGTGTATTGACAGATACATATAATATACTTACTAGGAACCCAAACACGAGTTAAAAAAACAATGACATAAATTAAGGCCAGTCGTGGCGCAGGTGCTCAAGCGTGAGACTGTAAACGCGACGGTTCTGGGTTCGATTCCCACTCGGGGGAGTGAAATATTTAATATTTTAATAGTTCCGCCACTCAACACGCAATGCCTCGACAATTCAGCTAAAAGTGGGGAACGGAAGTGTCTTAATGGGAACGTGTACCTATAGGGTTCCAACGAAGCTACAAAAAATAATTTAATCTGTGTATATTATTATTAAACTATAGTTAAATAAAACACATATCTAACTATATTAATTCAATTTTATTATAATACTGATATAAGTTACAAAAAATAAATAAACAATAGAAACTTATTTATACCATACCTGGTAAACACTAATTAGTTGTTATTATTTAAATATAAAAAATAAATAACTTATTGTTATATTATTTTACCTTTTTTATACTACATGTTACAATAATTACTATAATTTAATTCTATTTTTAAATGATGATTATTTTTTAATAAATTTATAAAGCAAAACTTAATTTTAAATGTAAGTACATTTAAAAAATATTAATTTCGTATAAAAATATAGTAATTAGTTACATATTATTTGTCTTAAGTTTTTTTTAATTTGACAGTTCTTTTATAAAATAATCTTTGGCGTTAAATTATAATTTAAAAGTAAAATATAAATAAAAGATAACTTAACATCTAAATTTACACATAATTTAAATAATTGTGGATTGATTTGAAGTGAAAGGATTTTTATGAAAGAATTAATTCTCTTTTGATTAATATATATAAAAGACGATTGAAGATTACAATTATTGCGCGGCGTTGAATTCCGCCATTGAACATATCTTGGAAATAGGGCGGAATTAAAAAAACAGTGTCTAAGTACTAGGTTCCCTCTGTCTACCATGCTATATGCGGGATATAGCGTGATGCTAACAAAAAGAATAGACACAAGCTTGGAAAAAAAGAATTACATTTGTATTTGTATATATCTATTTCCTATTAAGCCATAACTAGGTTATCATATAACATTATCGTATACTCAATACTTATAAATATATTTATCAATTTTTCAAGGAATAATTATGTAATTACGTAACGTACGATTGTGGGTTCAAATCTCTTTTGAAAATATATAACATACAATAAATCTAACAATTATCTAAACCTAAAGACAAGTCCTAAGATATCCTCTGTCCCAACGAAGAAGCAGTGCTTCTTATCCAATCCACGTAAGAGGCCACTCTAGTGTACACCCCCGGCCTCGCCCGCCTCGCACATCCGGAGCCCCATGACACTACACCATGTAACTGCCATCTACTTGTGAAACAGGCGAGAGGACCCCCTGAGTCTCCTTTACAAGCGTCTACTCCTCCTGATAGGACTCCTGGAAAAGAATATTTTAAATTCCTTATACTGTATTTGGTATAGGAATATATATTTTTTAATTGATTTAATGTTGGACATAACCAAGCTTCACATTAAAAGTTTCCATATTCCAATAAAGAATTAAGTAAATTTAAATTAATTTCTATAGTACATTATTAAAAAGTTCTAAGGATAAAAAATAAATGTATTATAACTAAACAGTAATTGAAAAGCCTACTTTGCTATCTCAGTTCCCATTAAGGCTAGGTTCCCGCGTTCCCTGTGGCAATTACTGTGGGGAAACAGAGTGATAATGAAAAATATACACACACATCAATTAAAAATCAACTCACCTGCACACAACATAGAGTCCAGTATGGTTTGCTGACAACCACCCAGCACCTTTTCCTTCCTACAAGTGTTCTGGTCCAAAACTGGTACAGCAGCTGCTCGCAACACTGGTGCGAAGTTCTGTTCTGTATCTGTTCCTTCTAGAAGATGAATAGAGAAGAGAACATTACATTTCTTTATATATAAAGCCAATTTACCAATTGAGTTTAAGTAGTTAAGTTTCAATTTTGACTCAGAGGAATGTGAGGTCAAAATTACTAGACTTGGAAAATTAAAACTTGGCATGTAGGTAGGTAGGTAGGTGTTAGGGAGTGTTGGGGAGCACGAAGAAAGGAATTCTGTAAATTCCTAAGGAAACTAGTATTTTTATAAGATGCCTAGAAAATGACATTGTTTTATCGTAAGATAAACAAATTGATAAAATATTACTGTCTATTACACAAAAACATAACATTGCTTAGTAAATTACACAGGCGCATTACGAAAATATTTTTTGGAAATGTTTCATCAGCCTCTAAACATACTGGATAAACATTTTTAAACTGTATTTAAATAGTTTCACGCTGTATCCCGATCCTAGTGTTAAAACACTCCGTTTTCCATTTTCCACCCAAGTTATGAGACGTTGTGTGTTAAAGACGAAAGACCGCGCCTTGTTTAATCTAGAACGAAGGAATGAATTCAGACACTGTGCTGTGCTATGACGGCCCTATAAAAGACGAACGTAACCACTTCAGTACCAAGTAGTTGATGAAAATTCTAAGTAAGACATACTGACATAAATATCCAAATTAAAAAAAAAAACAAAAACGTTTGCTACCTGTCTGATATCCCCAGCCACTGACAGCGCACCAGCGGCCAGCGCTGTCAGTTTTGTCAGGCAAGCATATCGGTCTGACGTGACTGTTGAATTGAACACCAGATCTGGACACTAGGACCACTGCTATGTCGTTGCTGTGGGGTCCATCTGGAATTGCAGACATTCATTGTATTAGTGTAAAGTATATATTTTATTATTATCAGCGTCGCTATTATATAGCAGAATAGGCAGAGGGAACCTAATGTTAAAACACTCCGTTCCCCAATCACCTCCCTACTTTCAGGACATTGCGTATTGCGGTACTCAAAACTAACGCGTTGTTACTATATCTAGTTTTATTTGAGGGCATGATTGCTTATTGTTTTTTACTATCTGATATAACAATACATACCCTTAGAGCCCGGAAAAGCCTTAAACTACGGAAATTGGGAAGAAATGTATTAAATCCTCTAATATACAGGATTCTACGACATTAGTCTTAGAATTGAACTTACAATCACCGTATACAGTCAAACACTGTGCCAATGTGCCATAACGGTGTCAACATCATGTATTACGATATTATTTTTTAATATATCTCCATTTTGCACCCCGCCGTGGCCAGACCACTTACCCTATAAAAGGTAAAAATCGTCACGTAGACTAAAGCGATAGGGGTGGGAATAGTGATGTCAGATATTAAAATAGTGTAGACATCGATTGAAAACTATAAAAATATTTATCCTGCATATACCAAGAAGCAAAGGGAATAAAAAGGGTTTAGATAATTCTTTTACATCAATTATATTTTAAAGATTTTGAGTTTTATCAAATCTCAGCGGGGTAAATATTTCATAAACATAAGTCTTAAACCGGCTAGGATTTCATTCATCGTGAGTACTCTTGCAAATGTGATATAATAATTTAATTAATCACTAATTCTTTGTTTCACAACATTTAAATAATTTGTTTTTCAGTTTCACGCTTTATCCCGCAGATAGGAGAGTAGGTAAAGGAATACTCCGTTCTCTACTCTCTACTGCACGAGGCTGAACCGCGCTAAGCCTTGTTGCCAGAGCAAAGAAATTAATTGATTAAACTTACATTATTCTAAGAAAAATAAAATAAAATAAAAAAAATAAAAAGCAAAAATATAAAACTCGAATCTTATTTATGTGTTTATGGAAAGTGGAGAAAACAATTCCAATTTTATAACCAGATCAAGTTCTTATAAAGAAGTGAAAAAGTATATCGATAACGATTATCGTCATACAACTATACCTCACTAAAGTTTAATGAAAGGACCAACTCGTCAAGATCCGACCGCAGAAGTGTTCTCGCCTAAAGGGCTTAAAAAAATTTAAAGGGGTGAAGTTTTTAATTTATCTCCCTAAATATACTAACACTAAGAGGGGATGTAGAATTATTACTATAATGAATATTTAGGGTGAAATATTTAGGTTCGATGACGAGTTTTTACAGTATCTCCGAAATTATATAAAATAGTCGGACTGTAAGTGTGACGGTTGTGGATTCGATTCCCACTCGGGGAATGACTCATTGAAATTTTGCCACTCTACATGCATTACCTTGAAAATTGGGCGACACATGGGGTATGGCTTAACATTAAGTTCTAATATGGTGCAAGAAACAACATGAAAGATGAAAAATTGAAAGTTAATTTTAGTTTAGGAAATNCACGAGGCTGAACCGCGCTATGCCTTGTTGCCAGAGCAAAGAAATGAATTTATTAAACTTACATTATTCTAAGATAAATAAAGTAAAATAAAAACTTCGAATCTTATTTATGTGTTTATGGAAAGCGAAGAAAATAATTCCAATTTTATAACAAGATCACGATCTTATAAAGAAGTAAAAAAAATATATCGATATCGATTATCGTCATACAACTATACTTCACTAAAGTTTAATGAAAGGACCAACTCGTCAAGATCCGACCGCAGAAGTGTTCTCGCCTAAGGGGCTTAAAAAAATTTAAAGGGGTGAAGTTTTTAATTTATCTCCCTAAATATACTAACACTAAGAGGGGATGTAGAATTATTACTATAATGAATATTTAGGGTGAAATATTTAGGTTCGATGACGAGTTTTTACAGTATCTCCGAAATTATATAAAATAGTCGGACTGTAAGTGTGACGGTTGTGGATTCGATTCCCACTCGGGGAATGACTCATTGAAATTTTGCCACTCTACATGCATTACCTTGAAAATTGGGCGACACATGGGGTATGGCTTAACATTAAGTTCTAATATGGTGCAAGAAACAACATGAAAGATGAAAAATTGAAAGTTAATTTTAGTTTAGGAAATTTAACTACTACTAGCTCAGTTGTTTTATTTAATTAAATTGTTTTACTTTCCTAGTATTATTAAATTAAAGAATAGAATCTTACGATTCTGGGAATTCCATGCAATATTTTACTCATCAATTTTATGTATTTCACATTTTTCACATTAATTGCTTAATACCCCTACTTACTTGAGAAAAATAATCTTTACAGACAGATCATCACAGCTATGACATAGACTGACGTTTTTTTAGGTACGGAACTCTAAAAATAAATAAGACATAAGACATAGAAATTAGACTCACTCTTCCTAAATTCCGGATGTGGCACTACTTTCTCCGCCAGGAATCTGTTCTCGTGTTTATCCTGCATCTTTAGACGGTGCTCACCAACTAGCAACCTGATGTGGTCTAGTTGTAGTGGTTGCTGGAATTTGAGAAAAATGTTTTTGTTTTTATTTTCTTAACTTTACGCTGTGTCCTACATAGAGTAGGATAGAGAGAGAACCTATTGTTAAAACATTGTGTCCTGGATGGCCCACCTAAACTCTGCTTTGGGAGTACCTTAGGAAATACCTTTTTCCCTCGAATGGGGCGAACTCACATTCGCTTTTGCAATCAGACTTACTTTATCAAAACAATGTGCAGCGGAGAGGACCAATCTCTCCGCTATTACTGCGCCCCCGCAATGATGCTCAAACGTCAGCTTGTCAGTGTCCAACATTTGGATTTCAACCTGAAAAAAATATTTAAATCTAACTACTATAAAGAAGCTTAAATGTTCGTTTGTGCGCTAAACTTTAAAACGAATGTAGCACAGGTGTTAGCTGATAGTTGCGGAAAATAATTTTGCCATTTTATTTAGGTATTTTAATTTAATGTATATAAAAATACATGAAAAGTTCATAAAGAACCATTATTGTTTAACATTATAAAAAGTGTTATTTTGGAGGCCGCCGAAGGCGGTTGTGACGCAACGGCACAGCTCTGGCTGTAAATGCGGCGTATTGTGCTCGATGCCCACTCGGGAAATAAACTATTTTCGTTTCTTCTGATAGTAAGTTATAGTGAAGCTTTCAATCGAAAATTGGGCGGTACGTAGGGGAGTGTCTTAACCCTAGGTTCCGTCTGCATACCCTACCATACACGGGGTACAGCGTGAAGCTAAAAAATGTGTACATCCTTATTTTTAGGGTTCTGTATATCAAAAGATAAAAACGAAACCCTTATAGGAACACTGTGTTGTCCGTCTATCAATATCATTTATCTCGAGATCGCGTGAAGGTATCGAGCTAAAAATAACATAACATAAGATAGCTTCACGCTTGATCCCCATAAAGAGGTTGATAAGAGTAGACGAGGCGAAAGAGGTATGGTAAGTAAACATGCCAAATGCTACGAACTCCGTAGCGTTTGGCGCTCTGTTCTCTTTGACTACCCCGCTAGGGATAGAGCTAAAAATTGTTTGAAATATTCAAATCTGCCATAGATTACCTTGAAGCACAGAAAGAATCAAGCTTCTATACATGTGCAATGTACTCGTACATATACATAAACCTTATACGTATTTTGTATACATTTTAATAAAATATTTAAAAACTACTCAAATTTCTGGAGCTTCAAAAGGGTTTTTTATTTTAAATTAATTTATACAATTAAAAATCTTATTAAATTAATTACTAACAATTAATTGATTACTAGGGACAGAATTGGATGCCGGGCTTACTGAGTTTAAACTTAATATAATGTTTTACAATTTTCATTTAACATGCTTTGTCAATATTTTAATGTTTATTGGTTCTATTGTGATTAGTTAAATCATATTTTATATCATAATCATTTCAAAATTACCAAAAAATATATAATAGTAAATACAAAAATCGCACTCTAACTAACTCTATCGAACTCTAACTAACTCTAACTGCTCTAACATAATTTAAATTCACAGGCTCTCTGTACGTCAACGGGTGCCTTAAAAAATTGGCATCAAATTAAAAAAGTGAAAGTGACGTTTAAGAGACGTTGCACCATGGCGGCCTTTGCTTTTGGTTTTGGCGCGCTTTTGTGTTTCCCGCGTCTTTTTATGTCAAATTGCATAATAAATGATTTATTTGTTGTCCAGTTATTGATGGATGGTCGGCTTTTAAAGGTCGCTTTGCGTTTATGTAATGTTAAATAAATGTATTTTTTGGGGTCGTGAGTGCATGTACTTATGAGTTGTTTCTTAACTAATAGTTCCTTTTATTTTGCAGTATTTTAAAGGTTCTATTATAGACTAGGTATATTTTTTTTACTTTTCATCTTTTCAAACTTTTCGTGTCAAAAATGATCGAAAAACATCCAGAAAAACTTGTATTATTAATTGTCCACGAACTTATAATTCCCCAAAAATTTGGTTGACATACTCGTATTTCAAAAATATTTATAATATTTTCAAAAATATCTTCTATAACTACAAATATCTTCTATAGCTAAAAAATAGAAGCTTATACATATACAAAGTTAATCTAAGTTTCATCAAGTACTAGTATGGCTTTTATGTATTTTTCCTTGAGATTGATTTGTAAACGCTATGACATTAATTAAGAAAAACGAAATTAATAATTTATAATAATGAAAATTATTTAATTTGCACAAATTATCTTCTAAAAAAACCATACTATAATAGGCCTTGGCCTTCTGGCCAATCGAGGCGCAAGCGCACGAGCGTGCGACTATAAACGCGACAGACTGTGGGTTCGATTCCAACCCGAGGAAATGAAATGCTTAATATTTGAATTCCCTGGCTCTGGTAACGAAGCAAAGCGCGGCATTGAGTCCACTACTCAACCATTCGTGTCCATCCCCCAGAATTCGGCAGAAAGAGTGAATCGGAAGTGCCTTAACACTAGGTTCCCACCTTCTCTCTCCCCGCTAAGTTCGAAATGCAGCTTGGAACTAAGAAAATCATAACTTTTGCTTACCTGCCAAGGAAACGCTCCATAAGGAGCTTCAGATCCACCTACAATTTTCCCTCTTCGTAGCGTAAAATCCACTGTCCTAGTACCACATTGCACTCTTTCTTTATTCTTATCTCTTATAGAATTTTGATTGAAATAATTAACGGAAAAACTATTAAATGCTTTAGAAGGACGGGTTCTGTTCTTATAATATTCCATATGATTTACTCTATNATGCTTAATATTTGAATTCCCTGGCTCTGGTAACGAAGCAAAGTGCGGCATTGAGTCCACTACTCAACCATTCGTGTCCATCTCCCAGCATTCGGCAGAAAGAGTGAATCGGAAGTGCCAACACTAGGTTCCCACCTTCTCTCTCCCCGCTAAGTTCGAAATACAGCTTGGAACTAAGAAAATCGTAACTTTTGCTTACCTGCCAAGGAAACGCTCCATAAGGAGCTTCAGATCCACCTACAATTTTCCCTCTTCGTAGCGTAAAATCCACTGTCCTAGTACCACATTGCACTCTTTCTTTATTCTTATCTCTTATAGAATTTTGATTGAAATAATTAACGGAAAAACTATTAAATGCTTTAGAAGGACGGGTTCTGTTCTTATAATATTCCATATGATTTACTCTATTTACGAACGTATGTTGCGATGTAGTCAGTTTTATGAGGATAATACTGATGATTAACAGTTTCATTTTTATATTAAATAGTCTTCAAAACACTTTGACACTTTATTCCTATAATTATATTATCTGTTTATCTATTTTATTATAATCTGTCACAATAAAATGTAACTTTAAAAAAAGAACTAAAAATTTACATCTGCCACAGATAATTCATCAAATTTCGAAAATAGCAGTGACAGTTTATTTTTTTTCTAATTAAACGTACGAAAACGTGCACACGTAACAACAATCTCAGCCGAAATGCGTCTGACATGTGGTGCTTTATTTTTTTTACACAATGCCAAACGACACGGAATGTGGGTCATGAGTTTGATTCGATGATGCATCTTTTGTCGCCATACATACATATATACATATATTAGGATGTATGTCTGTCTATGTATGTGTTTAATCTGATTTAAACAGGGTATTGTCTAAGATATCAATAACAATATATAAGGCGTTAGTTTTTATTTTAATTTATTTTAATCGTGTTCATACGTTTCAAGAACATCCCATTCTTTAGGGAGTCATTCAATTTAGGTATATTTAGTATGATAGCGTCTACGTCCGACGGTAGTTGGTTCGATTTCCTCTCGTGGAACTTATATTTATTTTGTCGGTCTGATGAATTCGTCTCCACATGCAATGTGTCTAAACATCGGGCGGTACATGGGGAACAGCTAAACCCTGCTATATTTAATAAACAAAACTGATAAATATTAGAAGAGAAATAAGCTATGGAATTCGAAGTCGCTACCATCACATTGAGCCAAAAAAGTCACATATTTATGTATAACATTTATATATGCTGAAAAACCTTTTCGTGAACGACGGAACCCCACATCTTATCGACATCTTTCAAAAAATTTACATATTAGGTCATAGGTATGATCGTTTTGTACGCGATGCCCTGATTCACTAGTTTTTACGCTTAATCGATTAAAAGGCTAAAACAGTATGGAGAATGATAAATAGGTTTAGATTATTCATATTAACCTAACCTCGATACTGCTAAAGCAATAGCAGCACCACGCCTCACCTGAGGCAGGCAGACTCTCAACTCAAAAACTCAAAGTCGCGATTGCCTTGATCCCAGAACAAAGAAAGGGAAGATATTTAAGTCTTCCAAATAAACACCAACACCACACAAGAAACACCATTGTGATAAAATGGTAATATTTACAATTACATACGCAATGGCTTCAATATCCAATATCAATATAATAAAAGAATGGGAGGGTAGGAATTATTCTGGCCAAACTATTAGTATAGGTTATTTATATTGTTTGGTTTATGACTTCTGCACTAAATCGCAATATTTTTGAAAGGGGTAAAAATTGAGTATCGAGTGTTTCAAAACTAGGTTCCCTCTGCTTACCGCAATTATATATACCGAATCGCAACCGATTGATGAAGAACATCAATCAAAACTTATAATCCTCGTTACCAATGCTATGCTATGCTATATGTTAACAGATATGTTTCATATTTGGCAACCACACAAAGTGCAGCGCTAAACTCCGCCACTCAACAAGTAATGTTTCGGAAATTGGCCGTTGCCTCGGGAGCGAAGTCTCTTAAAACTAGATCCATTCTGCCTACACTGCTTATGCGAGATGTATCCTGCGTGAAGCGTGAAGCAAGAAATAGAAGTAAAAAAATCATCAATTTCTTAACTTCTCTGACTGAAAACATAAGTGTACACAATAACATGAGGCACCAATGTCAACCGTTATCAATGCTATGCTAATATGCTAATATGCTAATATATTTCTGTATTACGCGTTGTAATGACATATATTATGACTTCGTTAAGGGGAGGAATGAGGTTGAATTTTCATTTTCTTTGAATTTCAATTTTCATTTGAATTTTGAGTTTGAGATTAAACTAGTAGAAGAAATGCGGCGTTGAGCAGGCCACCGTTATCGGTGACTGTCTAGGGTAAGGGGAGTTGGAGATGAGCGTACTGTCTTCTCCTATTCCCTAGGCTACGATGACGGAGCGCGCCTGCATTTGCGCTGGACTCTCGCACCCGCTCCGCGGCCTCTTTTAATGCCATCACTATTTAGCATGGCCCCCACACAACACTTGACAGTGAGAGATCTCTACCGACTATATCCATCAACACATGGCGCTGCGGGGCCCAAGCAGGGCATTCCGCCAGTGTGTGATGCGTCTTTTGCATTACAGTTTTCCTTAAGCAATATGAATTAATCTTAACTAAAACCGATTTGAACCGGCTACCACCGCCTTAACGATCGCCCCAATTTCATTCACATAACTCTCGTTATCTCTGTAACTTTGACCTATAATCTGAAAAAATGTGCAAAGGACGAATAGGTAAATACTGTTGGCATGAAAATATTTTTTTATTGGAGGCCGCCGTGGCGCTGGGTGCACGGCGTGTGACTGTGATGATAGTGGTGCGTTCGATTCCTATTTGGGGAAATTAATTATTTCATATTTACACTCAATAATTCATCTTATTCACTTAATGGTTCAATTCCTACACAAGGGAACAATTTATTTACATTTTTCCGTTCTCTTAAGGCAAAACGAATTGGTCCCCGCAACGTCTCCAAACAAAGAGGCAAAGAGAACCTAGTGTTAAGACACTCCGTTCCTCACTTTCTGCCGAATTCTGGAGGCATTGTATGTTGAGTGACAGAACTCAACGTTTTGCCTCGACACCAACACGTAGAAATGGAAATATAAATTTAAATAAATATTTCTAATTAAATAACATATAGTTTAAACACTTGGTCGACGAGAGGTGCGGGTACAAATCCAGCCACGTATTTTTTATAGGGAAATTTTAATATGACCGATATGTATATTTTGCTGACGCTACAGACCTAGACACACGCGAATGCGTATAATGCTTATTTATTGTACTACGCAGTTGCATCAGATTATAGAGAGAAAAAAACATAAAAGGAAATATTTTTATGCAAAATTATGAAATATTATTAAAATATTTTCTTTGAATAAGTCGTATTTACGTAGTTGGCTATAACAAAAAAATTGATATATGCCATTTTTCATTTCAGACGATGAATTCAAGAGCACGTTTTAGATTAACTGAGAAAATAAAAATATATTTTTTAACATTTTTAAACTATTATGTCACGCTGCTCTGCCTCTCTTACCACTCTTGCTTCACAAATATTGTTTTACCATTCTTTCGACACTCTTTCTTGTACCATATGTATTTAATATTTATTTTAACTTCAAGCTATCTGTATACCGCACTTAGGAGGGTAAGCAGAGGGACTAAGTGTCGTTCCACACTTTCCGCCGAATTCTGGAGACATTATTGAATGGCTACACTCAACGCCGCACTTTGCCTCGTTACCAAAACGAGGAGATGAAATATTTATTTTATTCCCCCGAGTAGAAATCAAATCTACGTCTGTTGCGTTACAAGTCAAACACTTGTGCCCCTAAGCCGCAAGCGCCTCATAAAATTTTCTCACGTAAAAATTTCAAAAGTCATCAACCTTAGGAATGTTAAAGACAAACATAATATTAATTTATTTAATAGCTTCTGAAGTTATTTGAATTAAAATTTATTAAGTCATTTAAAAAAGGTTTACAAGTTCTTCTGTAAGAATCTGACCAGAACTTTTAAGCTTCACTCGGAACCTAGTGTTAAGATATTCCGTTCTCCACGCAGCGCCTAATTTCCGAGGAACATGTTGAGTAACAGAACTTAACGCCGCGTTTCATCGTCATAGAGCGAGAAAATGAAAATAATTCATTATCCTAGTGGTAATTGTTGATACTCAAAACTCAAATAAATATTAAGATATACCTTGCACTACAATAATTTAACGCTACCAGTACCAATAAATATTTATTTAATATTCCTCTAAATGAGATAGAACCCACACCCACCGCGTATACTATAAGAATGTTCCACTGCGATATGACGGCGTCAGATTTGTATCTCTTAATCAAGTACAAATTTATTATTTATTTTAACGACGTATTAAACGTTTAATTGCAATTTAAGACAAAATGGTCAATAAATAATACAATTGGTAATAAGAAAGGATTGAATTTTATGTACGTATAATATTATTTATATTACAATTAATAATGTAGGCGTAGTGGCGCAGAGGAACAAGCGTGCGACTGTAAACGCGACGGGTGTGGGTTTGCTTCACACTCGAAGGAATTAATTAATTTACATTTTTATTGTTTCGCTCTGGCCTGGTTGTGTTCCGCCAGTCAGCACGCAATTTTTAGGGAATTCAGCGAAAACTTGGGAACGGAAGTGTCTTAAAGGGAACAAAATGTCTTAACCCAAGGTACTCAGGTTCACTCTTTAGATACAAAGTGAAGCTAAAAATACTTAAAGAAATATTTCTTTCTATGATATATAGAATATCAACCCTATATTGAGGGTTCCCGGTTCCCGGTATTTTTTCAGGTTTTCGCACAGAGTGACCTTGGAAACTTTGTGTTAAAACACTTTGTGCCCTTTAAGACACTTCCGTTCCCCACTTTCTTGAAACATTGCATGCTGATTGGCGGAACACAACGAACACAGTGAGAAAATGAAAATATTAAATATTACATTTCCTCAAATGAGAATCGAACCCACAACAAATGGCATTTGCACTGCGCCATGACGGCCCCGAAATATATTACAAAGTATAATATTAAATAGGTATCAAAATCATGCCACATACAAAATCTGCTTCGTTCATCATAACAGTGAGGTATTATGTTGGGGTCAGGTGTGGACAACATTTGGATTTTCTATATTGCTTTTCCTGTTTCCGGGTATCTTTTTATTATTTTCTATTTTATATTCGTGAACTAGAAGGAGGTAACGCGCGGCGTTCAGCTTCGCCATTCAACACACAATGCATCAAGAATTCGGTCGAAAGTGGGGGACGGAAGTATTTTAATGGGAACGGAGGCTCATTACACTACGTTACTGCGGGAAAAGCTGGTTTATTGATACATAAACATGATGATGCTATAACCAATAGCACCAATTTATTTGGATACATTGTTATTGTTTATACTTAAAAGATTGTTTTACCTTTGCGCACGTAAACCTGAGAACCCACTGTTCAGACCTTGTTGCCCACTTTTCGCAGAATTCTCGAGGCATTACGTCTTGAGTGGCGGAACCCAGTTCCACGCTTTGCCTTTTTTATGCTTTCCGTTACAAGAGCGAGAAAATAAAAATTATTAGTTAAATTAAAAACGCGTCTATCTCCACCTTGGAGGCCGGCAATAATAACTTTAAGCAGACAAAACCGCGGTTGGGTTACCAGTCTAGCTACCATTCTACCCACAATAATTATAATAATTTTGTCTTACATAATAAATTATAATAAACAAAATGATCAATTATATTATATTTATAGATCCGTTAGCAATTGTTACTTATCCCTGTCATGCAGATCGAATCTCTGTACAGTTAAATGTTAAAATGCCACGGGTGATTCATTCATATTTAGGTAAATGTATGTATGCATGTATGTATGTATGTATGTATGTATGTATGTATGTATATATGTATATTACGAAAGTTGGCCCAATAATGTATTATTCATACATAATTAGCAGAAAACCATATCGATATGAGTTATTGATATCAACTTTTTCCTTAAGTCTTTCAATAATAATCTTTCACACCCATGAAATGTATGTAGGTACACTGTGATTGTACAGTATAGGTTCTATTTTCTATCGAGGGAATCTGGGGATCTGTATCCCGCATGTAGTAGAGAGAACCTAGTTATCTAAGACACTCCGCTCCCCCCTTTCCCCCGAATTCTGGAGGCATTCTATGTTGAGTGGAGGAACTCAACGGCGTAAGTTATTTATGAATTTGAGCTATGGTAACTGGGGGGAATAAATTATATTCATCCCCTCT
>JAKRZM010001194.1:1398628-1457814 GCA_036379175.1 Heliconius cydno galanthus
AACCCCTATTTCACCCCTTTAGGGTTAAATTTTTTCAAAATCCCTTCTTAGTGGATGCTCAGATTACGGAGGTAAACATCTGTCCAAATTTCACGTTTCTACGCACAGCGGTTACGGCTGTGCGTGCGTCTTACCTCAGTCAGTGAGGACAAGTCCTTTTATATATAGATTTTCATTTCATCGCTCTATTAACGAGGCAAAGCGGCGTTGAGTTCCATCACTCCAAAGAGGGGGTGTGGTTCCAAAGTTCGAAACAATACGAAGTGTTTTTATGGCAACGGACTCTCCGTTAGCACTAGGTACTCAGGTTCCCTCTGTCTACCCTGCTATATATGAATATCCAGCGTGAAGCTATATTCTATAGAAAAATATTTAAACATGGATGGATGTGTGTACCAAATATTACATTTAATTTTTAATAGAAATATAAAATAATCTAAACCTGGCGGGAGATTACATAAAAAGCACGAAAACCCTCCAAAGGATCCGGTTTGACAGTGGACGAGGCCAGAGAGGTATGCAGAGATCGTTGTCTCTTACCACTGAGGATAAAGGGTGAAGCTAAGTTTTTTTCAAAGTGAAGAGCAGAGTGTCTTAACGCCACGTTTTTTCTGTCTACGCTACAGCAATATGTAGAGCAATTAAGTAAAAGTTTTTTTTTTTACTTTTAACTTTGGATGAAAATTTAAAAGTGAAATCGAATTACAACGCCATGTTTTCATTCAGTCAATTCCTAAATAAGGAATCTTCACCTATGATATTATTTTTTTAATATACCGTTGTCTCTATCCGTTATAGAGAACATCTATTAATCTTCAAATAAAAATCTATATATATTTCAATTTGTATTAAAGGTCATATTATTTATGGTAGCGGTCGTCATTGTTCAACGGCAAAGCGTAGACTGTAAACACGAGGTTCAATTCCCACTCAGACAATTTCATCAAATTGCGGCGTTAAGTTGCGCCTGTCAACACGTAACGTGTCAAAATTGAACACTATTGAATATATTATACTGAATATGATAATAAAGAATGTGGTATCGAAAAAACATATTTTTCTTATAATGTTAGTACACTATAAATAAAATAAAATCTAAAATGTACATTCATTTCATTTATTTATACATAAAAATACACCCTTATAAAATACATATGAAATAACAAAAAACTTCTAGTTATATTATAAGTAGATACGATTAAAAGAAAAATCTGTGAAAAAATTATTATGTCGAATTAAGTATATATTTTTTTGGATATAATTAACTTTTAATCAATTTTGAAGACAGCCTTGGAGATATGTCCACTTTTCAAGTCCTCCAACGCATCCAGATAACCTGACAGTGGATAGGTTTTAACGCCGAGCTTTTCGTAACTTAGGTACCTGTAAATGTAATACGGAAAATATTAAGGACAGTCGTGATGCAGGGGCACAGCCATGTGACTAACCGTGATAGATTGTGGGTTCGATCCCCACTCGGGGATAAGAAATATTTAATATTTTTATTTTAAGAAACCGTCGTGGCGCAGCGGCACAAGGGTGTGACTGTAACGCGACGGTTGTGGCTTCGATCTTCACTCGAGGAAGTGAAATATTTATTTACATTTATATTACCATTTCTTCGCTCTGGTGTCGAGACAAAGCGCGGCGTTGAGTTCTGGCACTCAACACTCAACGCCTCCAGAAATAGGCAGAAAATGGAGAACGGAGTGTCTTAACACTAGTTTTCCTCTGCCTACCCTACTGTGTGCGGGATACAGCGTGAAGCTGATTAACACTTTTGTATAAAGTGACGTACACGTTGCTATGACAACGCGTTTTATACCCTTCATGCGATTCTCCAGTTTTTATAATTACCTGCTTCCCATAGCCTTTAATAGGCCAATTGCTTTCGGAAAACTGTAGGGATTGATTTTAACACCAATTATTGTTAGTTCCTTATCGTAAATTTGGTAGGGATTGATTCTGAAATAACACATTTCAAGTAATTAAAAATATATGTTAACATAATTATAAATATATGAAACCGTCATGGTGCAGGGGTACAAGCTTCTGACTATAAACGCGACGGCTGTGGCTTCCATTCCCACTGGGGAGAATTAAATATATTTAATTTTTGTGCTCTGGAAACCAGGTAAAGCCTGGCGTTGAGTTTCGCTTGTCGATGTCTTAAGAGTTTCCTGCTATGGACCGGATATAGTAAGAAAACGTTGATAGAATTTATTATGTAAAACAATATTTAATTAAAATTTATATTTTAATTAGTAAAATAAAGCCTTCTGGGATTAATGGAATACTTAATAAATGTAGATATTATTGCATATACCTTCATTTATTTTTCATTTATTACAAATAAATATAAGTACTTACGTCGCCTGATGCGTCGGAGGACAGCAGCCGAACATCACATATTTACCTCCAGGCTGGAGATAATTGAAACTTATCTCCATTACTTTTCCTACACCTGATGAAATATTT
Organism: Heliconius cydno galanthus; assembly: GCA_036379175.1. Classification (NCBI taxonomy): domain Eukaryota; kingdom Metazoa; phylum Arthropoda; class Insecta; order Lepidoptera; family Nymphalidae; genus Heliconius; species Heliconius cydno. The sequence goes on from JAKRZM010001194.1 coordinate 1,401,107, forward strand.
TTTTATTAGAAAATGAAAATAAAATATATTTCTTAAAAATTAACTTTATTTTAATTATCCAGATATTTTTATTTATAGTTTCTAATAAATTTGTGGACAAACATCCATTTACTTTATGTTTATTATATATTTGTTAATATACATTAACTTGTAGCATTGCTTTTTGAAGTCGGTTAAATAGAACAAGATATATAATATACTACAATTTCATACTTAAACTCAAGTCAAAAATACTTTTCACACATATGATTATACATCCATAAACGTGTTCACTTTTGAATAATTGTAAGTAAACATTTTTAAATGTTATTTTTAGAGCTCTACTAGAACTACATATAAATAACATTTAAAAATAATCTTCCAATTTATTTATCTAATACTAAAATTCAATCAATTTTAAATCTTCTTCCATTATGGTTATATTTAATGTACTAACCTGTACAATCAATAATAACATCGTATAATTGTTTCTCTGAAGCCAAAACGTCGGGCGTTACTAGTCTGTAGCCGGTGTCTGGAATTAAAAAATAATAAATATAATAGGAACTAGAAATATTTATATATTATTTTTCATATAAGCGAAATTAGCGTTATGTTCGTTGTATGGGTTGATTGTGATTGCTTCAATAAATACGATCCTACTCCTATTAAATAGGTACCTATATGAGATGTATATGATAATGTTTACTTATTTATTTTTGTAGAGTTTTTTTTATAGAAAAATGCTGTTTGTAATGAAAAATTTTGTCCAACTTTTTAAATAATACCTACTTAAAAGAAGTAGAAGGTATACCCCTTACTTTTACTTCAAAATTGTATTTCATTTGAAAATCAATAAGCTTATAGCATTAAACTTTAATAAAACAATATATTTTTTTAAACAATTACAATAAATCAAGATTTACTTATAAAATAAATAAATCTACTTTTATTTTTAATTATTATTTAAGGCTCAATTAACTAAGAAAATATATAAACGTATAATATAATATTATATAAATAAAACAATAGAATATTTTATAATAAAATTATGATATTTTAAATACATAATTACACCTATTATTTAAAAGTTGATTACGTAAAAAAATATAATTATTACCTAGTCTTTTTACAATGTCCAGTCTAGACTTGTTCATTTCAGACACAGTGACATCTCTATGCCCTTGTAAATGTAATGTTGTAATCCATAAATTACCTGTAAAAATAATAATTTATATTATTTTAATTTTATAAAGTTGACGAAAATGGCAATAATACAAATAATAATTGTAGCGTGAAAAAGAATTACGCTTTATATTGCCGGACGTATAAAATTAATTCATTCTCTCAACCAGGAATCGAATCCACAACAGCTTTCAGTCAGCTGTCAATTAAGCGAATAAATTAATTTAACTTAATGAGAATAACAATACACACCTATGATACCAGCTCCTACAATCAATATTTTTTTACCAACATCCAAAGGCATTGCTCGATCGAATCCATGTGCCACACAAGAATATGGTTCACACAGTCCAGCTACAATAAATTAAATAATTTTATTAATTATTTTTTTATTTTATTTTTCTCATCAAATCATTTCAGCTTATCTTGTTCTAAAAAAGAGTCAATCTATATATATAAAAGGACTTGTCCTTACTGACTGAGGTAAGACGCACGCACAGCCGTAACCGCTCATGGTAGAAACGTGAAATTTGGACANTTGGACGAAAATGGCAATAATACAAATAATAATTGTAGCGTGAAAAAGAATTACGCTTTATATTGCCGGACGTATAAAATTAATTCATTCTCTCCACCAGGAATCGAATCCACAACAGCTTTCAGTCAGCTGTCAATTAAGCGAATAAATTAATTTAACTTAATGAGTATAACAATACATACCTATGATACCAGCTCCTACAATCAATATTTTTTTACCAACATCCAAAGGCATTGCTCGATCAAATCCATGTGCCACACAAGAATATGGTTCACACAGTCCAGCTAAAAATAAATTAAATAATTTTATTAATATTTCTTATCACTTATCACTTCAGCTTATCTTGCTCTAAAAAGCGTCAGTACTATATAAAAACCCACCTTGCTCAGTGGTAATACCATCAGGCAGTAGATACACTTGGTCTTGGGGACATCTCACGTACTGAGCCCAGCCTCCGTCATTCCATATTCCTATGGTACTGTTTATTGCTGCTGTTAGACAGTATTGATATTTGCCATCTCGACAGAAGTTGCACAGACTGCAGGGTCTAGAATATTAAAGTTATATCAATAAAACCTATTGTGGCCGTGGTCTACAGGCGACGAATGTTCCCTTTGTCTACCCTGCTATGTGCGTGATACAGCGTGAAGCTACTAAATCTATATATTACGAATATAATATTAATCATTATTCATTTGCATTAAAGATTGTATAGGCCAGTAAAAAATAAATGAAAAAAAAACTAATAATAAAATTAAATTAAAAAGATTAAAAAAATTCTAACACAAGAAACTATAAATACAAAAAATAGCAAAATTATAAAGTAAGGTTCGTTATCTATATTATTATTATAAATACAAAAATATATATTATAAGAATATAAAAATAAATAAAAAAAAGAAATAAACACAGTAAAATCAATGATAAAAGGAAAAAAATAGAGCCCGCAAATATTATACGAAACAGAAAAATATATTTAAATAATTTATATTTTTTTATGAATAAATAATATATATTTTTATTTAGTTAAAAAATATAATTAAATAATAATTACAGTATAACATCTATTGTCTTGGATTTAATTGATTATAATTACCTGTATTAGACATCAACAAAGTCAAATATTTTTTTTCAAAATAAGAAAATACATGCTATTGTTGTCAGCTTCACGTATATCCGGCGTATAGGAAGGTAGAAAGAGGGAGCCTAGTGTTAAGTGGGGAATGGAGTGTCCATTCCCCACTTTCCGCCGAATTTTCGAGGCATTGCGTGTTGAGTGGAAGAACTCAACACCGAGCTTTTCCCTTGGTGCCAGAGCGAAGAAATAAAAATATTAATAATAAATAAAGCATACATCCGAGTGGGTATCGAACCTATAAACATCTCGATACATCACGTCACGAAGGCCTCATTTTTTATTAAATAATTTAACACCAATTTACTAAAATCTTAAACCTCAAATCTGAGAAGGACCAGCACAAGAAACAGAGTGGGATCCTTTTATTTAAATCAGTTATTTACATTCATATTCGCTTTTAAATGGGAATGCCTCTTTTTCGTCGCTCAGTCGGGTAATATACCTAATGCTCGATGGTATTTCAAATCCTACTTCATTTTATATAGAAAACATAAAATATTACATTTACAGCCATTTTATAACTTACCTGTTAGGATCAACAACTACTTTCTGTCCAACTTTGAAGATAGAGGCTTTACCCACTTGATGTACACTGCCACTGAACTCGTGACCTAAAGGTAGCGGACGTTCCTTTGACGCTGGGAACTCACCCTGGAATAATATAACAATCAGGCCAGTCGCAATACAGGGGTATAAGCATGGGCGTATCTAGAGATATTTTGTGGGATGAACCTGGACTTTAGCTATGAAATGATCTATTCCTGTAAACGTCATTCTTTTATTTTTTCTAGATACCATTTTTGTTAACAATATTTCTGGGGTGGGCCACCAGACTGTTTTAGGTAATCTACATATAAGGAGATTATAATTTTATTGTTGTTATACAATAACATATTTATGTTATATCTTTTGATATCAATTGTTTTGAACACACTATAATACGTCAGAGTCTTATCATGTTATGCAAACTACTACTACTAAACCAAACTCGTGACTTTGCCTGCCGTAACCTGCCACAGAATACTAAGTCAGTTTCGCTAAAATCGATGATGGGTGCTTTTAAGAGATACCCATCCGGAACTCATCAGTTTTGGGCCCTCTCAAAGGTTACACTTGGCAACTTCAGGCAACCTTCACTTTGCCATTAAGCACAGGAAATGACATCTTGATCCATACGGCGAAAGAGAAAATCATTACGCGGTGTCAAAGCTTAATGTATAAAATCAAGTTTACCCAAAAGGCTGTTAAGCGAGCTCTGTCTTCTTTGGATATCCACAAGCCAAGCGGGCCATATAACATTTCTCCTTTACAACAATTGGCGCATTTCTCGTGCTTTATTGAACTGAACGACGATGGTTGCCAATTTGAATCATGATTCAAGAAATATTCTTATATATCTCATACGTCACGACGGCGTCTATGTATATAAAATACATAGACGCCGTCGTGACGTATGGGCACAAGCGTTTTATCGTAAGTGGGATGGCTGTGGTTGGATTCCCAATCAGGGGATTGAAATGTTTAATATTCTAATTCCTCGATCTGGTAACGAGGAAAAACGTGTCTTAGTGTTCCTCTACTCAATGTTCCCGGGTTCCCTCTGCCTATCCTACTATGTGCGTGATGCAGCGACAGTAATTTAGTAAGAGACTTTTGTTAGTAAGATACGTTGCTTGACATACTTTCAAATTACATGTCTTACTAAAAAAATTAAAGAAACAATAAATGAAGAATGAATGAGACCTCGGTTGACCTTCGAGAACACAATGTCGATGATATTCTAGAAAGGTCGCGTAAAAAGGATCCTTCAAAGATCAGGTATAAAGAGCTCTAGAATAGTAAAAACGGAGGACAAAAAACCGTAGCGTTTGACACCCCGTACTCTTTGGTTACTCCACTAGGGATAAAGCGAGAAGCTAAAAGAATATTTTATCTTACCTGTATAATATGTAAATCAGTTCCACATACTCCCGAGTATTCAACTTTTACAATGACATCAGTATCGTTGATGATCTTCGGCATTGGATAGTTTTCATCATATTTCAATGATAGTTCTTTACCGTTGAATACTACTGCCTTCATGTTGTCAGCAGTTTTAGCTGAAAAAATTATTGAGTTAAATAAAGGTTGTTTCTGTATACCTTACAAAAATATTAAATATTATTTCATTCCTCTGAGTGGGAATCGATTCCACAACCGTCGCGCTTACACTCCGTTCCCGTAAAGACACTTCCGCATCCCACTTTCCACAGTGCCGTGCTTGTACTCGCCACGGCACCAACAATATTTTTATTTTGTTTGAAAAATAAATAACTCTATAAACTGTAATAATTTTACTCAAGCAAAACGTTAAATATACTCATTGTATTAAAAATAAAACTACAAGGAAAATAGATAACAGGTAAAATCTTAGGAAAGTATTTCTTTAACTTATAAAAAATATTTTTTTAGTGTTTTAATACTAAATTGTTTCAGCCTACTCAGCTGCAGTTTTGGATATTTTCTACTTAGAAACCTAACGGAGCCAAACTCCGCATCATATCATATCAGTGCAGGGAAAAAAAAGTTTTATAAATAAAAAAATACTTATATATATATATATTCTAACTACTTTTAAATGTAACAATAAAAATCTACATTCCTCAAAGAGTAATCAGAATTATTAATATTTCTTATGATTGTAGTAAACAGTTGAACTTACAGAATGGTCCGTAGCTTATCAAATCCAAAGTGTATCTGAAATGTGTGGTATCTAATTGACGTTACATAACCTCATGGTGACCATAAAGTTGTAGAATAATGTAATTATAAGGAATAAATGGTGGGGTTAAAGAATATTTAGTTCCTGGCGTTGCAGGCAAAGCGAGCTGATCGAATTAACGAAATTATCAGACTGATTCTTTGTCGCGATAGTTAGTGGGTTCGATTTCCATTCGAGGAAATTAAATATTTTCACTTCGCTCTGGTATAGGCAACCCGTGGCGTTGAGTTCCGCCAGTCGACTCGCAGTGCCTCTGGAATTCGACGAAAAGTGTGGAGCGGAGTGTCTTAACACTACGTCTCTTTGCTTACCCTGCCGTGTGCGGGATACAGCGTGAACCTAAAAAAACCACGCTAGGTTTTTTTGTCTAAAACCCAAGAGGTACTAAGGTACCCACTATTCGGAAAAACGGTTGTGATTATTAAGCTAGTTTAAATATAAATGCATAAAATTAAAATAATTTAAGCATTTACATTAATAGTACAAGAATTTATCAACAGTGCCACCATAGTGTTGTTCCACTTAATTCAATTAATCGAGATAGTAATGTCCCATATAAAATCATAGACACACGAGAATAACAGCTATACTACTATACCATATATTATATATTATTACTTTGTTTTTACTTCGTCGGCTGTGTTTAAAATTATTTATTTAACTACAGAAAATCCCGGCATTTGTGCTTTCGAGTTGTGACAAAAAATCGATATACTGCTTCTATTTATTGATGGTTCAAGGTTCAATTTGACATAGGTAATTAAAATGTCAATGAATTTATTTTTAGAATCAATTAAATTTTGTATACGACACCGTCGTTGTATCGCGTTTGACAGTAAACGTAGCATTTTATATTTAAAGTGTTTTTTTTTACAGATTTACTTTTTAGCCCACGTAGCGGGATTGGTAGACGCGGAGAGGATCTAATGTTAAAACAATCCTTTCCTCACCGTCTTTGACTGGAACGAGGAGATTAGTTATTTCTATTTCATTAGAAGGGAAATCGACCACAACTATTGCTTTTACAGTCAGAAGCTGCAATGCGCTACAATGTCATCAAGATATATTATTTGCTTAATATACATCCACGTAGAGAAAGGTAGAAAGAGGGTACCTAGTGTACACTCCATTCCCCACTTTCCGCCGAATTCAGGAGGCACTGCGTATTGGAGGAAATCAACGCCGCAGCAATATTATTATTTAATAACATAAAATATATTTTTATAGATAATTATGTAAGAAACTCAATATTTACAGAACCACCATATCTTATCTGGTGACTTTATAAAAGCTATGATAATCCCATATCGTTAATGCATATTGCGTTTTATTACTTTTTTTAGATATAATATAAAAAGCATAGTCTATATAATCGTAGTATGTATGTACTAATACATTGGTATTCAATAATAAAAAAAATTGTAGGTATACATAGAGAAAAGTAAGAGAAAAAAAGATGTCCAGTATCATGGGGGTATCTAGATATATTTTCCAGTAGGTACTATAGCTATGAACAGATCTGTGTTCTTGTAAATGTTTCTACTCTTTTTATTTTCAGGCTTAATTTCTTTGGTGGGCACAGGACTATTCTAGAGTCGGCCTCGGCACGGACCACCCAGGCCTTCTTATTCTTACGCCCACAGCAACATGCAGATAACAGAAAGTTATCGAAGCTTTCAGTTGTTGACATTTCATTTGACAAATACAACTAAAATCGAAATAATATAAGTTATTGCAGATAGGTAGTTTCTATCCAAGATAAAATAAAAATATTTATTAGTCTGATTAATGCTAGTACATTATTATTAACCAAAAGTAATGTGTGTTTGTAATAAATTAAAGTAACTTTTATTTAAGAAGTGACTCAAGCACACGCATTTCTTCAAAAGAAAAAATTAAGACTAATAATAAAATAATAATTTTTAAAAAAAATCACATAATTATATTGAGGCCGTCGTAGAGCAACAGCTCATCTCGCTGTAAACGCCACGATTGTGGATTCAACANTTGGAGGAAAGCAACGGGGCAGCAACAGTATTATTTAATAACATAAAATATATTTTTATATATAATTATGTAAGAAACTCAATATTTACAGATCCACCATATCTTATCTGGTGACTTAACAAAAGCTATGATAATCCCATATCGTTAATGCATATTGTGGTTTATTACTTTTTTTAGATATAATATAAAAAGCATAGTCTATATACTCGTAGTATTCTAATACTTTGGTATTCAATAAAAAAAATTGTAGGTATAGATAGAGTAAGGGGAAAAAATCCAGGGTCATGGGGGTAGATAGATATCTTCCAGGAGGTACTATAGCTATGAACAGATCTGTGTTCTTGTAAATGTTTCTACTCTTTTTATTTTCAGGCTAATTTCTTTGGTGGGCACAGGACTATTCTAGAGTCGGCCTCGGCACGGACCACCCAGGCCTTCTTATTCTTACGCCCACAGCCAGCATGCAGATAACAGAAAGTTATCGAAGCTTTCAGTTGTTGACATTTCATTTGACAAATACAACTAAAATCGAAATAATATAAGTTATTGCAGATAGGTAGTTTCTATCCAAGATAAAATAAAAATATTTATTAGTCTGATTAATGCTAGTACATTATTATTAACCAAAAGTAATGTGTGTTTGTAATAAATTAAAGTAACTTTTATTTAAGAAGTGACTCAAGCACACGCATTTCTTCAAAAGAAAAAATTAAGACTAATAATAAAATAATAATTTTTAAAAAAAATCACATAATTATATTGAGGCCGTCGTAGAGCAACAGCTCATCTCGCTGTAAACGCCACGATTGTGGATTCAACATAGAGGTTCTTCTATCAGAAGAACAGAAGAAGAAATAATCATTTTTATTTCCATGCTGTGGTAACAAGACAAAGCACAGGTTTGAGTTCCACCACTAAAAGTGCAATGTCTTGAAAATGTGGCAATGCCTATTGAGTATCTTAAATCTTAACACTAGATATTTTTTTACTACTCTGCTACATTCGGGATAAAATAATTCACATATTACATGACAATGAAAAAAGGCCATATATTATAGGGAATGTGTCTGTCTTGAAATTTAGAGATTGAACGATCGAAGTAATGAATCACAAAAATTACAATATAAATTTTGTCAGTAAAATTTCAAATTCAAAGAACGCCATCTTGTATCACAAAATGAATACTTTATAACCACAGATAACAAATACTACTAAAACATATTTTAAATTTTTTTAGTAACTATTTTCTTAGTAACCACTTTTTTTATAAAATATAAACTCGATTTAACAGTAAACCTTACATTCAATCATAATAAATCCACTAAACCAGTCAGTTTGAACATTTTTTATATTGAACTCATCTTATGGGAGTTAAATGAAATCAGAATTATATATTATAACTAAAATCAATTCCAACTCAATTTATAATGTATATTTTCCATTGTTTTCTATATTATATAAATTTAAATAAAAATAATATATTCGTTCATTTCATTGTACGTGAAACGGAACGCACCTCACCACGCTCCATTCAAAACCACACAACGAAAGTTTATTCGCGATTTTTGTCGTGTTAAGTTGTGAGCGTCATATAAAATGGCATTTTTTAATTTCAATTATTTCATACAAATACTCTTCCTAGCATCAATTGGTGAGTTATATTTAATAATAAATACTTTAATGTCTTATTTATATTTATAAGTATTAGGTAATATTGTCGTTTCGAAAGAAAAAAACTATTTCAATTGTTAGTGTTTACTACTTGTGACGAACACGACACACCCTATTTATTATTTTGAAAAGATTTAACTGTTATATTTCTTGTTATAACAATTAATATATAACAAAATATGTATAGAAGAAAGGTATACAAAATTTAATTTGACTACCTGCTCATGGTGCATTTATATGTATTAAAACTTATTTTCTTTTCACTACTATACATAACGAATTTTTTTACCTTAAAAAACCTTATGTTTATTTGTGTTATAAAAAAATGGTGACAAAATAAAGCGGGGAATGCAAATTATCGATCGATTTCGCGCTTCATTGCATTGACAGGAAGAAGGGTTGATTTCAAAAGCCGATACGAAAATTTACCCTCTAGTCATTTGTTTAATAATACCTGTAATTATGTGATAACATCTAAAATTTCATGTATATCAATTGATTTATGACAATATGGCTTAGCACTAATTTTGAATAGTAGTCCATATGTTCTATTTAAATGTACTGAATTCTAGTAATTGGCAATTTCTTACAATAATTTTGAAATATTGTCTTAAGTGTTTATAACCTGTTATATAAAAATATCAAAAGATATACTATTTTTGGATTTAGTTAAAAAATCGAATAGGAATTAGTATTATAAGCAAAATAATTGAATTTAATATGCTCAGCATTATTTTTAGATTTGAACTAGTAATATTCAGTTATATCATAAAATATGAATTAACTAACTTTTTCACTGCCTTATTTAAGTAAAGTCAATATATTAATTATAACAGGAAACATAATATAAACAATTAATGCTTTCTTATTGTTTAGTTGGTCTATAATATACTACTGATTGACTGAACGGCTCCAATTATATTTTCAAACCATTCAAAAACCCATTGGATTATCTTCTGAATATAAAATGCAATAGTTTTGGGTTCAGCTTTGCACTGTATCCTGCACACAGCATGGTAGGCAGAGAGAATCTAATGTTAAGACACTATTCCCCAAGGTTTTCCATTCTATTCTCACTCAAGGGAGAGTTAAATATGGCTATGCTTTTGTTATAAGACAAAGTGTGGTATTGAATTCCACCACTTATTGTGCAATGACTCTAAAACTAAATGGTCAATTTCTTTGCCTAATTATATGTATATGTGAGATACATCTTGAAATTAAAAAAAATACTGAACTCCGTCCAATTAACTATAATATTAATAAGTAAAATATATAAAAGAGAACATTTCACATATTACAATCAGTTGCTGTCTCCAATTATATTCTTGTTATTGGACTTTGGCATTCGGCAATGTATTGTATTTAAATGCATTATCTTAAATAAACATGCCTTTATTTGCTTATGTTATTGATTAGTAAAGTTGATACATTTTAATAAACAAATGGAGAAAGTTATGAATTCAACTGTATTTTTTCTATGTAATTAACCTGAGAACTTTTGACTGGGTGAATCTATTTTGATGATTTTTTATTTGAAAGCAGGTGCTTCCTGAAAGGTCTCATTTTAATATGGTCAATTCCTGACAATGTTATCCATGAAAAAATCGCGCAAATCTTAAATTTGCATTAGGTATATGAGTGAAAAACAGATGATTTACTCAAACTCACACTAACCGATTTCAATGTTGTTTTTTATTGGGAAGGTAGTTTTTTGTTTATTAAAAATTATATTATTTCTTATTCATATTAAATAACAAAATGTATTCATTATTTTAAATATAAGCCATTGTCCAAGTATTTGTACCCATAACAATCATGTGGGATTAAGCAAATTTCTACTGAGTCATGATGGCCTCACAAGTAAAAGTTAGACTTTTTTGGTGTCTACTTAGAAAAAAAGTAACACAAAGGAAAGATGTATAGTGCAATATTTTCTTTGAAAAAAGTTCAAAAGAAACTTGTTCATTTTAAAATGGAAATATCACAGAGGAAAAGTGTCTCCTATCTCCAAAATTTTAGTTTTAGTTTGTAAGAATCCTGCTAAACAGCTTACAAACAGCTTAAACTTATTGCTGCTGTAGATAAATTCACATGTAGATCTCCAGAAGTAATATCATTTGATTTGATTTTCTATATTAAAATGTATTTGCACGTATAATTTACCCCCATTGAATCTTACAATTTAAATAGTTTTGTGTGCTTTCCCTGAGTGGGAATCCAACTTGCTATGTTTGTATACAGAGTCACCCACTATGCCACAGTGGCCTCAATGATATTTTTTTATTAGCTTCACGTTTTTTTTCCACATCAGGATAGGGAGAGGAAAATTATTTAAAACTTTTCTTCCAGTTTTCGAAACATTGCAATAGAGTGGCTAACTCAACCCCACAACACAACGAAGGAAATTAATATAAATGTTTTCCATTGAGAATCGAACCCTTAACCATCATGCTTACATTTAGTCACTGTCCATGCTGTAGAATTGTCTCTAATTATATTTTAATTATAAGATTTTTTTAATTTTTCTACAAACATGCCTATTTATTTTCAGCATATGGACAAAGAACACCGACAATATCCCATATAACTCAGCAGCAGATCCGAGATATTGGTGGTCAAGTGGACCTGGACTGTTCCGTTCATTATGCCAACGATTATCCTGTTTTGTGGGTAAGTCTATATAAGTGTGCATCTGTGATTTTGTTGATTTTGATTTAAATTTTTTTGAGAGATGTCCTAATAATTAATTAGAGTAAACATAGACTATCTAGTTACAAGTGTATCCATTCTCCGCTTTTGACTTATGTAGCGTGTCGAGTGGCGTATTTTATGTGACAATACCAAGAAAACATGTACCTACCTATATTAATATTATTAATATAAGTGGTTTTATTTAATGAAATTTGATCTTAGTACCTTCAGGCTTAGTCAAGCAAATCATTTCGATGACATATACTCTACAATACATATTTTTTCAGCGTCACACCAGAGCTTATCCCTATGGCTGGGTAGACAGAGGTAACCTGGCTTTCCCTTTTCTTAACTAACTTAAGTAACTTAAGTTGTAGTTCATTTCACACAAAATGAATGCATATGTACGCAAACTAAAGTTTGTCAACTTATAAGTTTTTCTTTCCGTTGGCCTACAATCCTTATATTGGTACGAAACCCTCGATCCCACTCGCACTTGATCCATTTTTTAATATGGTTTAAATGTGATAATAGTTTTCTTATAAGTTTAGATAGTTATAACATAAGTTAACTATTCGTTTATTTACAAGTATATTATTCAGAAAGTCCACAGCTGTTATCAGTGAGTGATAAAAGGTCACATGAGTTGACCTTTTCTTTGCTTACACAATTGTTTTGTTTGCAAAGTAGAAGTAATAAATTGTATTGTATTTACAATACAAGATAAAATGCGGCATATAATAGTACATTCCTTTCTTTTTGTTAAGGATTTTTTATTTAAAGTAACTATGTATGTACGAGCATTGATTGATGTATGCCCGTGGCGTGATAGCTCCGAAACAAATGAACCGATTTTGATTAAGTTCTTTTTCTGGGGAAACTGTAAAACTGAACTGTTAAATAATGATTTAAGAAAATATGTTCAGTCTTTCGTTTTTTATCACCTATTAATTAATTATTTGCTTTACTTTTTTGAGTTTTTTGTTTGGAGGATATAAATTATCATTTCTTTTACAGCTAAAACATGATCGTCTCAGATCCCAAGAGATTCTGCCTTTGTCTTCCAACTCGGGTCTTATTATAAGGGATTCAAGATTTTCACTAAGATTTGACGCAGCATCTGCAACTTACACACTATCTGTAAGTTTTCCTTATTTTAAATTAAAGTTAATAAAATAATATCAAGCATGTTTTACCTGAAACAACCTGAAAGCGGGTAAATTCTTTTACTTTACTAAAGATTATTAAATATTTTTATTATTTCATAAAATTTTTATAAAATATGTATTAATTTAATTAATTATTTGTATTAAAAATTGAGAATGTCTCCAGATCCAATGACAATTCAATATTTTATTACTTTATCCTGTACTTTTTAAAGAAAATCGCGTGTTTCTTTAAATAGTTGTGTTATTTTGTTATTCTATTATTTAGGTATATATTTATAAATAAAGAATATATACTGGTAAGATTTAGTCAATTAAGATCTATGGAATTTTAAAATTGGTTTAATTGACTGTAATAATCATAATTAATAGAAGATCGTAATGCCGACACAAAGGCCAAAATGTCCTATATATACCCATTACGGATTTAAATCCTAGTTATGCTTTGAACTAGGAATATAATGGGTTACTTACATTTCCTTTTTGGAAAAAATCGGTACTTTTTCTTTATTGATATTTTAATAACATTTTGTTTACTGTTTTATTTTATCTTAATATTAAAACTTCATATAAATGTGAAAACATAGATGGATTTGAACCCACACCTCCTGTAATCTATCCTGATCGATCGTTTTATCAATGTACTTATTTTAATTAAGATAATTTTTTATACTTTTAGTATCTCCTTATAAGTATTAAAGAATTCTTCATTCTCTGTATTACTATGTCTCCTTGACTCCCCAGATCAAAGACATACAAGAAACTGACGCTGGATGGTACCAATGTCAAGTTCTCTTATCAGTGAGCAATAAGATAACAGCTGAAGTGGAACTCCAAGTCCGAAGACCTCCCATCATATCTGATAACTCCACTCGATCCATCGTGGCCAGCGAAGGAGAGAGTGAGTTCAGAAAAATTTGTTACATTATATTTGGACTTTATGGATGAGTGATAGAGAAATGTGTTAATATTAGTTTTTCGTTTGTAAATTCTATAATTTTATTGACTTTTATTTTGGTATGAATGGTTGTGAGTTGGATTAATATTGGATTTGGACAGTTGTATATTTAAATAACAAGTAAGTGACATATCACTGCAAGATAGCAGGTGAAATAGAAGACTTAATGTAGTTTATTAAGGTTTGTATCAGTGGTAGTGAGTTCAGACTCTTATCCATATAAGAGGGTTTTGATGAGACTATAAAAATTATAGTATGTAATAGTATAGAGGTTGTGACGGAAGATAATGATTATAGGTTAGATTAAAAAAATCAGTTTCACGCTGTATCCCGCACACAGCAGGGCATTGCGTGTTAAGTGGTGAAACTCAACGCCGCGCTTTGCCTCGACACCAGAGCGAATAAATAGAAAATAAATTTAAATAAATATTTCATTTCCTCAAGGAAGGATCGAAGGTTTGAATTCGAAAGAAATTTTTAAATTATTTCTCATTTATTGTAAATAGGTGCCCAAATGGAATGCTATGCTGGTGGTTTCCCGCCACCGAAGATTTCGTGGCGTCGTGAAAATAACGCCATTTTACCCACCGGTGGATCTATTTATCGGTAATTATATGTTATTTATATTATATTATGATAATTGAGACCAACGTAAATGCGACAGTTGTGGGTTCGGTTCACAGCGCTCTGTTAACAAAACAAAAGTTTAGTGTTGACTCTGCCTCCAGTCTGGTAGAGCAAAGAAATTAAAATATTAAATATTTGATCCGAGTAGGAATCGAACCTACATCCGTAACGCTTACTGTCTCTATTTATATTCATACTAAAATAATATATATTTTCCTTTGTTTTCAGCGGTAATATCCTTAAAATAACATCAGTACACAAAGAAGACAGAGGCACATATTACTGCGTAGCGGAAAATGGCGTCGGTAAGGGCGCTCGGAGAAATATAAACTTGGAAGTTGAATTTGCACCTGTTGTCACCGTGCCGAGGCCGCGTTTGGGACAGGTATAAACATAGATAAATATATTTGTTATATAAATAAACATATAAGAGGGAGGTAGTGTTGTCGGGTAGAGGAATTCAACACCGTGCTTTAATTTGTTACCGGAATGAGGAATTGGAAATATTACATAATTCGTTCTACTGAGTGGGAAGTGAACCCACATCTGTCGCGCTTCCAGTTGGTTATAATAAAAATTTGTCTCTTTTTTTACTTAATTGATTAAAATTATAGAACTAACTCGATTATTCGAACTAATTGTTGCCGTTTCTTATTTTAATAATCGAAACTTCATATAATTGAATGTACCTAGATTTTGTAAATATATCAACAAATACATAATCCAATACACTATTTACACATTTATTTACGTTTATTTAAGTTTATTTAAATAGTCAATCGAGTAACTGAAAACCGGATAATCGATTTTGTTCAGGGTATATATATTTTTTTTATTTCCAGGCCCTTCAATACGATATGGATTTGGAATGTCACGTCGAAGCATACCCTCCTCCAGCTATAGTATGGGTGAAAGATTCGGTAGCGCTGTCTAATAATCAACATTATAGGTAAATAAGTTCTTTTATATTGAATACATGCGGCCCCATGGCTTCGGCTCGCTTGTACTATACGTAGAAAGAACCTACTGTTAAGCCACTTGTCTCCCACTTAGTAAATTTTCAAGACATTGTGTGTTCAGTGGTGTAACTCAGCGCCGCTCTTTGTCTACTCCTAGTGAGTATCGCACCCACAATCATTACGTTTATATTTTTATAAATTAATTATATATTTTCATTACAGAATTTCCCACTTTGCCACAGCCGACGAATTCACAGACACGACATTAAGAGTTATAACAATAGAAAAAAGACAATATGGCCTCTTCACGTGTAAGGCTAAAAATAAATTAGGATCCGCTGAAGGCACGGTGGAATTGTTTGGTATGTATTTACTTTAAGGAGGTAGTGGGTTCGATTAATGATTGATGTAATTTAGATTTGATTTGTATGTATGTATGTTGGGACGTTTAGATGTTATTGATGTTCTTTCTTTGTTTATATTTGGAAATAGTAATATAATTGAAAAGTAATGCATATGTTTATCTATAAGGCTATTTTAAATTTTAAAATATTTTTTTTAAATGCATATATATTTTTAAAGTAAATATTAGATATATTTTTTTTAAGTTAAGTTTAGTTTTTTACTGCTTTTAGTTTGTTACTGTTACATTTCTTTTTTGCCTATCTATATCTAGTGCTATAAGTATGGCATTGGCATTTAAATGTTACATGACCGATTTTTGTTTTTTTTATATTTGCTTTTACCCCCCACTTATGCATGGCGTATATCAAACATGTTTGTTTTAATTAGAAACGATCATCCCGGTGTGTCCGCCGGCCTGCGGTCAGACACGGTATGGAGGCGTCGCCAGTCTACAGGCGGACATGATCGTTGGTGTCGCCCTGCTGGTTGTTTTGAGGTATGTCTGTATAGTATGGTCTAGGAGTTGTAGCCGCTTTGAAGTTAGCCATAGATGGCAGATTTGATTTTATTTTAAAAACTTCGCATTTGAGGGAATGAGAAGTTTTCATTTTCTCGTTCTGGTGACAAGACAAAACGCGGCGTTGTGTTCCACCACACAACACGCAATGTCTCGAGAATTGGACAGTGCGTGGGGAACTGAGTGTCTTATCACATAAGTTACCTCTGCAGAGTTACTGTTACATGCGGGATACAGGGTGAAAATATTTAAAAAATGTGTTGAAAACTATATGTGCAAAATAATTGTTATACAATAGATAAATTGATTAATTTATCTTTTACTTTTATTATTATTAATATTAATTATTGGAATGTGACAATAATATGTGTACTGCATTTTGTATTTCTATATGAAATTAGTTTTAGAGAAAGCATGAGTATCTATTATTATTCTGTTTGCCGCTAAGCTTACAACTGTTTTGCCGTCTTTGTGAGTTTATAAATTTTAGTAAATTTTAATATTAATACCTACATATTTCTTTTTTAAATTTTATATAGAAGTGATTAAAAGTGATTTTAATCTTTTTTTCTTTTGTCTAGTAGTCTTTAGACATACTTATTATGACTACTCTATAAATTTAATTAAAAAGAATGTAACTAATGATTATTTTTCTTATATAATATTTTTTTGTTAGAAGTTAAAAATTGGTATATAAAGTCAAAATACATATATTTACTTATTTTGAATCTGCAGCTTTGTAACTTTTTATTGCACTATTTAATTTAACGATAGTCAATCAAATTAAAAGAGAATATCGTATATCATTAGATTACCAAACATTTTTTTTTATCAAAACACACCCCAAATAGGACTTAGGTCTGACATAATCTAATGTCTAAATTTCGTCTATTCCCTTACAGAATCGCAAATACCAGACATTAATTTCTCCGGCCTAAGGAGGGACCCACAGATCTATGGGAATTCAGCATTGCGGGTAAAAATCTCATCGTATATCATTGTTATGACATATCTCATTTTTTAAATGATTTTATATCATGAAAAAATAATGAAATTCGTACCTTTAATATGAAATTGTTTTTTTGTTTTATCACCTTAAAGATTACAAAAAAAAATTTACGTGTTTTTGACAATATAATTAAAATAATATATTAAAATTATATAACAACCTAATACATACATACATTGGTAATAATAATAATAATGAAAAAACATTATTTAATTAAAGATTGTATTGTTGAGATAATATAAGTATACTTCTGTTTTCTTTCATTTAAATATAATGACGATAAAAACTTGTGACTTCTTAACTTTTTAAATGCAGTGAGATTTAATTTCCGAATGATTAACTGGATTTTTCACTTTTATATAAATAAGATTTAATTTTATTTTCATAATTACGATTTCTGATTATGAAAATAAACTTTTTATTCTACCTTTATTTTCATAATTAGAAATAGTATTTCTTATTTTTTTACTATCTTGCTATATTTTAAACATTTTTATGATGATTATATGTGTATTTTTATTTATATGTACTAGAAAGTCACAAATAGTTTTTATTGACTGTTTTTCTTTATTATTATTATTAGAACAATATCTGATATACTGACATAATATTTATACTGTTATATTAGTCACAAAAAATGTCATTTCATTATTCGACTTAAAAACAAAAAAGAAAGTTTAATAATAAACTAACCTCATTAAAATTGCTTAATTAGGTCTATCCTGCTATATGCGGGATACGGCATGAAGCTAACAAGCATTTTTATAATTATAAATGAAACCGCGATTGGAACATTGATATCAATATAATTTCATAACGTTGTCTCTAATTATGACGTAATTTGTTTTTATTTTGTAACCCGCATATAGCATGTTAGGCAGAGGGAACCTAGTGCTAAGACACTCTGTTCCCCAATTTACAAATATGATATAAGCTATAAATATTGTTTATGAACTATTTTTTCTTAATCATTTCATTTTTAAAAATATTTTGTTTAGAAGTCTTGGCAGCAATTTATTGAATCTCAATTCATTTACTTTTTTCTACATAATACATAAGATTTAGAACGGTTTTTCGTAGAAAATAACTTAAAAAGACTAATTTTTAAACTATTTGCTAGGTGTTTTGGACTTTTTATATGTACATTAGTGTTTCTAAGCGTTAATTAGCAGGTTCGAATCTCTTTTATACAAAAAAGTAGCTTTTTATGCTCTTTCTGTAGAATTAACATTTTTTATAACTGATATTAAAAACCCCCGACACAAAAGCTCTAAAAAATAAAGAAACAACTAGAAAAGACCCTAATAATATTCAAATGATTGAACACTTCTTGAATAAAAGAACATTCAATTGAATCACCTTTCAAACAAAAAAAATATCTATATTTGGTTATCTGTTTTGGAGCTACGATGCCACAGACAGACATACATAGACACAGCAAACTATAACACCCCCCTTGTCGTCGGAGGTTAAAAATATGTATAATTATTAAGGCTTTTTCTATACATATATTTGTGAAAGAAATCCGATATGAAATAAAACAACGTACAAATACATATATATAGCTTAGATGGTTTTTATATTCACTAGAGAAAGTTTTTTATACTCTTTTTAATAATAAATATTGATGTTTTATTATAATATATAATAAAGAAAAAACTTAAGCAATGTTAGTCCTGTTCAGTATTGTGATGGATGACTGTTTTCAGAATTATAAAAAAATAAAGTGCTTATTATAAATATTATATTATAAGTGCCTTTTGTAGATCAAAAATAGAGTCAATATGAAATAAATTCTATTCTATTTATATGATACGTGAAGATTCTGATTCTGAACTCACTATCCTTTATTATGTATTATAATAAAACATCAACTTAACGTAGTTGTGTCAATTAGAGCCATATGTTAATATTTTTTTAAAATAACATACTAAATTTGACTAAATTATTAATAAAAACATCTTGATATTTAATTTAAAAAGTAAAAAATATATTTTGTTTTATTTATTTCTTAATTCGACAAAAGCTTAATTTTTAAAAATAAATAAAAATATATAAAAAAGAACTTTCGTTCATAATATAAAAGATAACCTGAATAGATTTTTTTTTGTAATAATACTTATAATAACACATTTTTTTTAAATAACATTTGGCTCTATTTTGCACAGCTACGCCTATAAAATAATGATGAAAAAAAAATAGTATTTTGGATTCTTCTATAGTAGTAAGTATAATAGTTGTAATATCAAACCCCACGTGTGTATTTTGTAACTTTTTTATATAGCTTTTTTTATAATGGCAATATATTATTATTAATAATATTTTCTATATAATTACGCTTTGTTTGAAAGTGTAAAGAACCGATTGTTAAAAGTTTTTTATTTTACAAACATTTTGGAGACATAACGTTAAGTTGTGGAACTCAACGGACGTTAGTTTGTCGGAATCATAACTGCGTCATCTGGTACAAGATATTTTTTTGTAAAAAAATATTAACATATTTTTTTGTGTGTCTATAGAAAGGTCAGTGATATAGCTTTATGTTGCCATTTTAAAGTTCTTTTTTCTTATAACCCTTATGTCCAGTTTATGAAATAAAGGAATAATAATTTTCATTGTACTCATTTCTTTTTTTGTTTAGTTTAAATAAAGACATTTAGGCCATTCCATTTCTTTTTTATTTTAATATTCGTACTATAATTATTTTTAATTGTAGATTGATATTTTGACTGCTTATTCCATCCATTTTGACACATTTTTTAATATATTTATGTATTATTATGTTAATTTTAATATCATAATAGCGTTTTAAAAAGAAGTTTGTTTTTTTTAGATTTACTAATATCACATTGTTTGTATGTAAGAAATTGTATTTGTAGGTACAACACCAGTAATTTTATCTTTACAAATAAATAGTAAGCTGGAAGTATCAAAATTAAAAAAAATATATATAGAAAGTTAATATTTGATTTCCAAGTTCAGCCAATTCCTATAAATGCATTTTCTTATATAAAAATATTGATATTTGTATAACATAATGATTAATTTGGACTCGTTTGCTTATTTTTTTTTTGTAATATTCACTGATATGTTTGTAAAATCCAATATTTTAGGATTTTTTGTTTTAATAAAGATTTTTTAAAAAAAATATTTTTTAATTGCAATCCTTTTACTAAAACTACAATCATTGAATAATTTATTAAAATTCGTCATTTATTTGAGGTCCGTCGTGGCATGGCAAGAATGTGACTGTAAACGCGATGGTTGTAGGCTCGATTCCCACTTGAGGAAATAAAATATTTAATATTTTCATTTCTTCGCTCTGATGTCGAGACACTTCCTATTCTCATTTTCTATCGAATTCTGAAGGCATTGTGTTGAGTAGTGGAATTCAACGTTGTGCTTCTCCCTCCTCCACGACGGCCATATATAGAGTTATATTTAGCAAATTACAAAATAAAAAATAAAAATAAAACTTCAAAATATTGCAAAACATTTTATTTTATTCTTTATGATTTAACATATTAAAGTTACAATTCATGAAATAACTTATTAAATAAAATTTATAATTAGACATATTTATGCTTTGTTTAAATAGAAACTAGTTATAAAACCACCTATAGCATAATATTATAAGTGTTCTGTACAGTACGGTCTACGAGTCGTGCCCGGCACGGAGTTAGATATTTGATTTTCTAATTATTTTCTTCCCGAGCATAAGTTCAGGAACCCTAACTAAGGCGGCCACGACTCGTCGACCATACTATACAAATATATATTAAAGAATTAAAATCGACAATATCCGCTATAGTATTTAAAGCTAATATATGTGTGAATTAATAAGTATGATTCATTTATAGCAGAGTGAATAGAGTGTTATAACACTCCACACCGCACAAATTTCGCCTGCCTTGCCTTGTACCAGGACGACGAAATAATTAATTCCCTTAAGTGGGAACCGAACCCACGACCGTCGCGTTTACACACACTTGTGCCACAGCGCCACACTGATTATTCATATTTTAAAATTGCATATAAAAAATAAGGTAGCGGGGTTTGGACCTGCACCTATTTTTTGAATAAGTCTTCACTATATTCATAATTCTAAAAGCCACAAGTAGAAACATCACTTAATAGTTAATTGGTATTAATGGACGTATAATATTTTAATAACAATGAAATGCTAATTGACATTGCCACAACTATGTGAGAAAATTAACTTATTATACAGTGTTTTATACATTATTTAAATTTAATTAAATATTTAAAAAATAAATAAAATACTGAAAAACTACTAGGAAATAAAAACTAAAGGAATTTCTTTACAAGTATCTATTAACATTATGTTATCTTATAAGAAATATCAATTATCATACTGTTCCTTTCTTTTCATAATTATTGGAAAGAGATAGCATTATTAAAATAAAACTATTAGCTTGTAATAGCTATTGCTCTCCCTTACTTATCACTATAATCAGAAAAAGACAGCATGACAAAATAATTAACAAAGATAACATTAATTATACTTTTCTATTGCATTTTAATATAAATGAAATAAATTTAAATCATAAAGGATAAGATATAAATAAGTAAATTGTAATAATATAATATTATATGTACCTATATCTAATGTTTTAATTTACATTAATGAT
Source organism: Heliconius cydno galanthus (assembly GCA_036379175.1). Lineage (NCBI taxonomy): Eukaryota > Metazoa > Arthropoda > Insecta > Lepidoptera > Nymphalidae > Heliconius > Heliconius cydno. The sequence continues at coordinate 1,423,373 of JAKRZM010001194.1, forward strand.
TTATAAAAAAATGCAGAAAGGTGACGTTGCCAATTTAAAACAGTTTTAAATCAAAGTATATCAAAATTGATATTTAACTAAAAAAAGAGACGATAATCTTGAAACGGTTGAACATACTTTCTTGAATCATGGTACAGAGCACTCTCGATTAAGTCATCTTTCGTTGTTCGTAACAACTAAACAAACAAAACTAAATCGAAATCGCCTCATCAGTTTGGGAGCTACGATGTTACAAACAGACGTATAGTTACACGACAAACTTACAACAACCATCTGTTTACATATTTTAAAGTAAATTATAAGAGTTAAAAAATCTCTAAGACCATATTACATTTGGGATGGAATTTCGAATTTATAAACTTTATTTTAATTACTTTACTATTAGAAAATTATATTTTAAATTATTTATGACGAATAAAACGAATACTGTGTTCTAATTATATGAAACTACATAATATTTAAAAAACTAAAAAGATTTTGTATAAAAAATATAATGGAAAAATAATATTAAAAAAATCTTATATTATTTTTATTATTATTATTTTATGTGCGTAATATAGGAAAAATAAAAGTTTTAATAGACAAAAAAAACCTTAGATAAAAAAATATCAATAGATTTTTTTTTTGTAAAGACGTCATTGCATTGTAGCATATGCAAAATGTCTGACATAAATAACCAAATCTCTCCGTTCTCCACTTTTCATCTAATATCTAGACATTGCGTGTCTACCAGAGCGAGTAAATGAAAAAGATTAAAATATAATCATTCTCCAGAGCGCCGATCGAACTCACAACCATCGCCTTAAAAGTCAGACATTTTGAAATTTCTGAAATTATTTAACCTTCTAGCATTTAACTGCGGCTTCATCCGCGATAATATAAGAGTTAACGGGGTTGTACCCGTAGATTAGGGTTTTAGTTGCACGCTATATCCCTCCCTTAGCAGGATAGGCAGAGAAAGCTTGGGAACACTTAGTGTTAAGATACTTTGTTCCCATTAAGAGACTTCCGTTCAACACATTCCGTCGAACCAAAGAGTGGAAATGAAAATATTAAATATTCCATTTCCTTTAGTGGGAATCGAACCCAAAACCCGTCGCGTTTACAGTCACACACACACTTACTCATGCCCCTGCGCCAAAATAAAAAAATATTATTAATGTAAAAATGATAATTATAAATAATTAAATTAAAATAATTGATACTAATTTTTTTGTATATTTTTCCCATTTTAAGTACGAAATAAACTATCACAGGTGATTTTTTAAGGTACACAATTTTAAAGGACGTTTCTTAATAGGTACTAAAAGTTGGTCAGTATAAAAATGGCATTTTTCTATAACGCATTTGGAAGTGCGTTTACGCTGTACCACGTATAGGGTGGGAAATCAGAGGGAACCTAGTGTAAAAACTCCGTTCCCCACTTTGTCACAAAAATTACTTGCATTTTTTTATATAATATAAAAGATATTAATAAATATACTTACATAACTATAGGGAGATACCAAAAAAAAGTCACAGATTAATAATTCTTCTCATTTATGATGTTTAATGTGTAACAGAAGTAGAAATCGATTTTTTTAATTTTTTGTGAAAATAATATTTTAATGGTTATGCCGTTTCTATACTGACCTTATACAACATATTTATTTGTAACTTTATAGACTAAAGTATAATAGAGTATATAAAACATTTTTCACTAAAACTTCATACTTTTTTTTTCAAATTCGCAGTTTTAGACTTAAAAATTTTCCAACTAAGAATTTAAAGTGTAAACTCGTTTGATATGTTAAAGTATGAATTTAGAGTCAAAAGCTATCTTCTAATAAAATTACGCTAATATAAAAATACATTAATATTTAAATATAAATAAATGAGTTCTTTTTTTAGCTTTACGCTGTATCCCGCATGTAGCAATGTAAGCAAAGGGTACCTAGTGTTGAGGCACTCCGTTCTTAACACATCGCCCAACTTTCGAATCATTAGGTAGGTACGTGTGTAAGTGGCGCATGCCAACGTCGCACGTTGTCTTGCTACCAAAACGAGAAAATGAAATTAAGTCATTTCTTTGAGTGAAAATCAAATCTATAATGTATGTAAAGTTACATTTTTTTGTATTACGTGTATGTTGTTAATGAATATATTTATATTTATATATAAAAATAAAAATGAAATAATAATAGAAAAAAAAACAAAAATCTTATTAAAAATATTGTAAATAGAAGTGCCAGTAACGAAATTCAATGCCAAGATTCGATGCCAATGTGAATTTTCAATGCCAAGTGAAAACACAGTGGCATAACAATAAATAGACAGACGCGACCATCAAATGTCCAATCATAATAGGGAAGCCCACTTTGAAGAACTGCATGAATGTGAACCTGTACCCATGCTGCTCCGCCACGCCCGCGCACACCACGTTAGCGCTCGCGCCGATGAGGGTGCCGTTACCTTAGGAAAAATAATATTTTATTTCTCAATATTGAAGTGTTAGGACTCTAAGGATTTGATATTACGATCATCTGGATAAAAATATGGTAAACATGAAGAATATAATGAATACAGTTAATATTGATAATATGGTCAAAATAAATAACATCAACAAACTTACCACCCAAACAAGCGCCAAAAGACAGTGCCCAAATCAACGGCGGGGTCGGCAGCTGTAGAGATGGGTTGGAGCCCAGAGCGGTGACTACTCTGACCATCATCGTGGTCAGCGGTATGTTGTCCACGAACGCGGATGTTATGCCTGAGACCTGGAAAATGGAGGGATTTATATTATCTATCACCTCTCCATTTAGTAATTGACTGACTGACAGAACGCAATTTTGTAGTAAAAACATTCTTCTTTCTTAAGCGTAGAATAACACTTTCAATATGTTAAAAATAGTAAAAATATAGTTGTAGTATTGCAAAAAAAAATCAATAAAAATAAATGTAATACTAACCCATAGTAAAAGTAATAAAGCCACCGCTAATCTACCATTCTCATCTACTCTCATGATAAGACCCTCAGTCAGACCACCGATGAACTCAATAAGGCCAAGTTTCGTAAGTGCCTGGAAAAGAAAATATATGAAAGTTTTTAGCTTCACGCTTTATCCCGTAAATAGCAGGATTAAGGTAGAACGCAAGACAAGACATATTATTTTAATTTTTCTGTCAGAATTGATGTTTCAGTCGTTAAGTAGTTAACGTCGCGCTTTGACTTGCCCGCGACTTGCGCGAAATAAAACTTATTCGAACACCTGAATGCTTCTCGAACGTACCCAAAAAAATATGTGAAGAGATTTGAACCCATGCGTCTAGATTTTTAGACGTACTGGTACACGGTACGTGTACTAGTACAGTGACCATACCCTCTAAAAATTTAAGTCGTCTGTCGCATTAATTTATTATGTATTTTTATAAATATAAAATTAGTAAAAATACATATAATAAATGTTGTATCATGAATATCGACAAAACGCTTTAAAATTACTACAAAGGCTACATACCAAGGCTTCATACCAAAAAAATAACAAAAATAATTAACAAATACCTCCATCAAAACAAACAAAGCGGCAAAAAACAATAAAGTGGACCACTCCACTCTGTGCAGTATCGGCTCCAGGTCGTCTCGGTCCGCCAACGTCAGCAGCAGGATAGCACCCAATAGCGCCGTCCATCCCAGGGATACTCGGTCTGAAGTTATTGTTTTAGATATTATAGAATTATATACACTTTTTAACGATCCAAACGAAGCTTTAGGTGCTTACTTACTAGTAACTTGTTATAGTCAAATTATACAAAATACACAAACTACAAATTACTGTAAAATTTTATCTAAATCCGTCCTGTTGGTTTTGTGCGAAAGAGTGTAACAAACATCCATCCTCAAAAACTTCCATATTTATAAAATTAAGAACCACAAGCGAGCGACTGTAAATGCTACAGGTCATGGGTTCGATTCGAGTCAAGAAATGAAATATCTTTGTCACTTGATGACTGAGCAAAAGTTCCAGAATTCAGCGGAAAAAGCAGATACGGAAATGTCTTACTCTAGGTTCCTTCTGCTTAGCTTGCTGTGTGGAAGTGCGAAGCTTGCTTATTTTTTTTATTACAGAAGTAGTTTACGGTAAAGATAATTTTAAAAATAAGCTTGATCGGTAAATCAGGTTGTGAGTTTATCCCCAACAGTATCTAATATCAGTTGTTGTTAAGGTACTTCTTTACCCCCTTGTTAGTGTTTTAATTTTTCAATATAATCGGTAGTGGATCGAACCTACAAACATCAACTAAAATATAACAAAAGCCATACTTACTTAACTCTGGTATCGAATGTAAGAAAAACACAACGACGACAAAACTTATGGCAATAGTGGACTTCAATAGTAGCATCTTGTCACGGATTTTGTACTAAAAAAAATAAATTATATACCTGCTATAAAAATTATAAAAAATTTAAAGTGTTATTCGATACTTAAGAAAGAAAAATACTTTTGATTGATTCTCAACTTTCTCAACTCAATCGGGTTCAAATCATTTTCCTCAATACTACAATTTTCTAAATAAGTAAATTATACATACTTTTTCCTTCAACTGAGATAATGTAGTTTGAAAAGTTTCTTTCGGACAAACTCTTTTTGAACTCTCTTTTTCCATATTCTCTAGCTGTAGATTGAGTTTTTTTATTTTCCTCTCTAGTCTTTCTCTTACAACTTGTTGATCTTTACTCAAATGAGGTAAAGATTCTATTGCACGACGCCATATTGATATTTGATGGCGGAGGTCTGAAAAAATATATTAATAACAATACTTCGAAATTTCTTACTACGAAACCACTCATTTATATATAAACAAACATATATTATTTACTCCTTTTAAAATATTCATTATTCAACTAACCCTGTATCTCTCGTGGCACATTCAAACGTAATTTACTGGTATCTCTATATATATAACGTAGCTGGAAGTATGTCTGTACGCACACTAGGAGGATTCCAAGGGTCATATGCATTGTGAAATTAGTAAAGTTGATACCCTGAAAAGAAAACATTGAGAAATTTATTTTTACATCATATTGGGACTATTACAGTCATGCGATCACACATTAACAAATTATGTCAACACCCGTCCACACATTCACATAAGTCAACATTCATCCACAAATGTCATCACTCATTCACATATATCATCATTCATCTACACATATAGTCATGCATTCACAAAAGACATTTCACCAAACATGTGGTCACACATACACATATGTCAACATTCATCCACATACGAAAACACACACTCACATATGTCAAAACTTATCCACATATGTAATCACGCATTCACATATGTCAACATTCATCCACATATTATGTGATCACACATTCACTTACCGCTTGTACAACAGCTTTGTTAGATGCAATTATGACGTTCGGGGGATCCCCTACAGGCGTCGCCGTGCCTCCAATGTTACTGAATAGCACCATCGACATTAATATGGGCACGGGGTCCATGTCCATTACTTCGCATAGACTGAAAAAAAATGTTTATGTTAGTAAAGAAAATCTATACTAAAATTGTAAAATTTAAGAATATCTTTGGTCGAACCCGAACCGAATATAAACCGAAGATAAACCGAATATTGGCTCTATCGTAGCTCATTGGCAATCAAATTGAACGCGAAGGTTGCGTATTCGAACTTCTCTAGCAGAAATGTTCTTTCTTTTTTTCAGCTTCACGCTGTATCCTATATCTATAGATCGAGGGTAGGGACAATCAAATGTCGAGACCCTCCGTTCTGCTGAATTTCTACGCGTCTTTATCACACTTCCATCGTTGTGGCGCAGCGCACTCTGTTTTAGTTATTACCGTATAGTGACTGGTGTCATCAAGAGCACAGTCGTCACATTGTCCAAGAAAGTCGACAGTAGTGCTGTGATAACACAAAGCAGTGTTATAAGAGGCCACAGCTTACCTTTCGTCACCTGAAATCAAATAAATAAATAATATTTAAAAAAGTGGCCTTCGTGGTGCACAAACACGACGGTTGTAGGTTCGATTCGCACTGGGTTAAATAAATTATTTTCATTTAATCGGTCTGGTGGTGATTGCGTGTTGGGTGACGGATTCGATTCGATTCCCAATGGTAGGTATAAATTAATTTTATCCCCCCTAAATCTGGTAAGAAGGTTGACTTCTTGAACAGTTACATTCACTTCAACTTCAACTATTGAAATATAATTAATTAATATTGCTAAAAGTTAATAAATAATAACCTTTTTAAATAATCCTTGTTTTCCATGAATTCCACATTTTTAGTTACTTTCATTGTAAGGCGCTATAGATATGTAAGTCTATGTAAAACGTACCTACAGATATTGATAAATAATAATATTTCAAACTACCTTCTATCTTTTGCTATTTACTTTCATTAAGTGAGATAAGCCGCTGTTATCTCAGTAATGAGTTGTAATTTGTTTGTTCAATTCTAACTATACTGGCTTTAGTTTACTGTAATATTCAAATTGCCCTCACTCAAGGATTGAACCTATGATTTTCAACAAAATACACACTTTTCACAGTGTACAGAACTATAAACACAAATTACCTCAAAAGTGAATACAGCCAAGAAATCAAACATTCCAGTTTCAGCCATGATGGCCACCAGTATCATCATACTGAACAGCAGCAGCAGGGTTTCCACGTCCAACCAGGAGACCAGCTGGGGTATGGAAGGTCTTTCACCAACTAATGAGAGCACTGCTAGCGATGCTGTTGAGATAAGGATAGCTGCCATGGTACGATTTATGACCTGAAATAACCAATTTTTATCGAATTTTTATTTTTATGTACGTCTACACAAAAGTGTTTTGTAGTGGGATTTGAATTCATTACCTATAACAATAAATTATAAGGTAATATATCTGAACAGTAAAAATCAAGCAATTTGAAAAATCACATTCACCCGTGTTCTAGACACAGCTATAAATAACTATTGAGTAAGGAACGGAATGTTTTAACACCAGGTCCGCAGGTTCCCTCTGCCTATCCTGCCTTCAAAAATATGAATTAGTGATCAAAAATTAAATTTTATCAAATCGATTCATTCAATCAATTTATAAGTCTACCTATTTAAAACAAGAGGATAGTTTTTATCTTTTTATTGTTACTCCAAGATTCTATCTATCCCTTTAAATTAAAAGTTTCATATTATTACAATAAGATACTTGAGGCCAATGTAAAAAAATAACAAAGACGCTATAAAATAACATAATTATACAAACAGACAGACAGACAGGTACACACAAAACATTAGAATAATATTAACATGCAATAAGTCACTTAATATATTCTAGAACTGTTTTTAGTTGCATAATTTGCATAAATTCCGACGACAGTTGCGCTTTATATTGGCAAAGATAAAGTGAAGTTGATTTAAGATTTTCATTATTTACCTTAATGTGAATAATGAATGAATATAGTAGTGTAATGGTAAGGTACAGGGTCTGAGTGTAAACACCACGGTTGTGGGTTCGGTCACTCTGGTTACAAGACAAAGCGCGGCGTTAAGTTCCACCACTCAACGCACAGTGACAAAAATTTAATTCGAAAATTTTTCTACCAAGTAGGTTTACTATAATTATTATATAATATAACTAGCATATTACAATAATTCTGTATGCAGTCATCAATCACTCGACGGTTATAAATATGTAAACCTATAAATAATTATAAATTAAATACTTATCTATCTATATAATAATGTTTGAAAAAAGATAGTTTGATATTTTTATAGTTTGCAAATTTGGAGTTATGGTTTTCCACAGCCGGTCTCGTCCGTGTTTACCAAAATTTTTAAAAATGAAATTATCTAAAAGTTGTCTATGACACATTCTAAGTGCTCCAAGTAACTCTGATCGAAGGTCAAGGATACGTGATGTAATATAACTTATAGCTTTATTCAACAGTTGGCCAGAGAGCGTTGCGGCAAACGCTAGGGTTTACGCTTTCCATCCTCCTTTGCCTCATCCACTTAAACTTTTTTCGTACATGCCCTTCGGAGTGACCTCATGCCTTTTACGTGACCTTCATCTACATGTGTGTTTTCGAAGATGAACCGAGGTCCCTGGCTTTCATTCGACTAACACTTCCTTCATAAATCTTTTTTGCCATTCAGGGTCCGAACCACCTAAAGACGTTCTTCTTAATTCTCACCGTGACATAATCACTTGTGTCTGATATTCATTGTGGATTCGATCAGTTAAACTGATTACCTACAAAGAGAGAAGCTGTGCTGACGTTTCGCCGTCTCGTCAATGCAGCTCAAGCTCAGGCACCAATAACCCTGTTACCAGCAGCGATACGTCTTTCCACATCCATCTCGTATCTTCCATCTCTACAGAACATACTTCCCAAATAAAACACTTCATTCACTTGTTCTGATCTTGCATTTCGGTTTTTCTTCATTTCAAATACCAAAACCTTTGTTTCTTTTATATTATAAATTATAAAGTGGCTTCATCTAAATAGGTTGTAAAAGTATTTTTATAATTTTCCTTAGTTACGTAGTATTTTATAGGAAGCTAACAATAACAATTTATAATGATTTATATCGCTTCACGTCAATTAAATTTGATTTGCTTGATATATTCAAATGTTACTGGTATAAAAAACCAAATAAATTAAACTAGTAATTTTACAAGTCATTTCTAAAATACAATAAGAACTTACTTTAAAAATTATATAAAATTAAATAAGAATTTTATATCATTTTTAAGAGTTATTCCACAGTTAAGAAAGAAAAATACTTTTTAATAAACAAAACACGTTTTACAAGATTTTGAAGATCTGAACTTGCGCTTCTTAGTCTAAGATGCAATTGGGGGTTCAAATCCCGCTATATTCATATTTTTATATGTTTTCTAAAGTTTAAGAATGATGTTATTCATAATCTAGCACCACTTTGTACCCCCATATACCATGGTAAGTAAAGGAAGGCTTGTATTAACATATTACAGTAATATTTACTAAGTTCCCTCTGCCTATCCTGCTTTATGCGGGATACATCGTGAAACTGTATGAAATATCAATAATTCTTTCTCAATTTAATCTTAAAAGATGACACACGCAGCATCCGTGTAAATAACATCGATAAAACAATAATTAATATTTAATGAAGTTTTAATCTCGACCTTTGACCTTGTTTAGTTAAGCGATAGTACTTTCCTAGTGTTTTCGATTAATTAGCTATTAATATTTTACCATCGTGACGCAATGAAATATTGTAAAACTGACCAGCCAATGTGTAGGTTCGATTTTTGTTCTGACAATCCAACAGGCAACGGCTTCAGTGACAGATAATAAAGAAAGAAGTGTTATAGCATTAATTTTAATGCTACAATAATACTTAAAATCCTATACCTCTAAATAAATCTTTATATTTATAGTAATGATGTCCTTTTTTATGGGACATCTGGACAATTGACATTACATGCATTTCTTAATTTTATTTATAGATCAAAAATTAAAAACAATAGTGCCTATGTCTAATTCCACGTAATGGCTATAACTTCTTCTGAAGAAGGAAGAAGAACTTCCTCACGAGAGTTCAACCCACTACTACAGTGTTTACAACTAGGTGTTATCTCTTAAAGCGTAATATGCAGAATATAATGTAACAGTTTCAGAAAAGCGTAATTATATAATAAACATACAAAGGCATAAGTATATCAGTAATATTTTTTATTTTTTTTGAAATTGGGTTTTTATTACTGTTAATTTCATATTATATAACTATTACTTTAATATAACTATTTCTTTTCAGCTTCACGCTGTACCGCATGTAAGTAACACTTCGTTCCCCACTTACCATCTAATTTTAGAGTTCAAAGACCGAAGAAATGCAAATAGTTCATTCCCAAATAGGAATCGAACCTACAGCAGTCACTTTTCCACCCAAACGGCCTAAAGTACTCACTATATTTAAATATCTTAAACAATACCATATAACAATACACGTGTAGTTCGATAAGAATCATATAGACGGAACTTCATTTAAACAAATAACCATTTTATACTTATTTTGGAAAAATTAAGTCGATTTTAGTGAAACTGTAATAGAAATGTTATCATTAGTTCAATTAGTAATGTTAATTCTTTATTATATGTCAATTTTAATGCATTTCCAGACCTTTGTGTGTATACTTGTATATATATTTCTCAATCAGTACTACTATTTAAATATATTTTAGTATTATTACATTTTAGGTCATCGTACATAAGACTGGAGGAAACAATTATTTTCATTTCCTAGCTCGGGTAACGAGATACAGCGTTATGTTCTGCTATTCAACACCGTCGCGCCAGCGATGCGTGGGAAACAAAGTGTTTTAACATTAGGTTCCCTCTACCTTGCTGTAGGTGGGATTTTGAAAGGTTTCCCTATCCTCTCTCACTGCTTCCTTTCTTTAAAGCTGTATCGCGGATAAGGTCCTGGACCTAAAGCTGCGCTTTGCCTTGCTCATGTACAGTGAGACCCTGTGCCTCAGCCGGTTTCTGCCTTTTTTCTCTCATTATTTCTATATAAAAAAGCTAAAATAAAACTTACCTCAAAAATAATCAGCACATACAGCCCACAGAGTAGTACGCACCCGTACAAAACACCAATTTTCACATTTAACGGATTCACCGTATACGTAATGGTGAATGGCGCGCTCTCATTGGCCGTCGTGCCGATACGTAGCGAATACCCATTGGTCGAATTAGTTTTTATATCCAACATGGCGGTCCGGGATTCCCCTTGTGTGNTTTGTACCCCCATATACAATGGTAAGTAAAGGAAGGCTTGTATTAACATATTACAGTAATATTTACTTCCCTCCCTCTGCCTATCCTGCTTTATGCGGGATACATCGTGAAACTGTATGAAATATCAATAACTATTTCTCAATTTAATCTTAAAAGATGACACACGCAGCATCCGTGTAAATAACATCGATAAAACAATAATTAATATTTAATGAAGTTTTAATCTCGACCTTTGACCTTGTTTAGTTAAGCGATAGTACTTTCCTAGTGTTTTCGATTAATTAGCTATTAATATTTTACCATCGTGACGCAATGAAATATTGTAAAACTGACCAGCCAATGTGTAGGTTCGATTTTTGTTCTGACAATCCAACAGGCAACGGCTTCAGTGACAGATAATAAAGAAAGAAGTGTTATAGCATTAATTTTAATGCTACAATAATACTTAAAATCCTATACCTCTAAATAAATCTTTATATTTATAGTAATGATGTCCTTTTTTATGGGACATCTGGACAATTGACATTACATGCATTTCTTAATTTTATTTATAGATCAAAAATTAAAAACAATAGTGCCTATGTCTAATTCCACGTAATGGCTATAACTTCTTCTGAAGAAGGAAGAAGAACTTCCTCACGAGAGTTCAACCCACTACTACAGTGTTTACAACTAGGTGTTATCTCTTAAAGCGTAATATGCAGAATATAATGTAACAGTTTCAGAAAAGCGTAATTATATAATAAACATACAAAGGCATAAGTATATCAGTAATATTTTTTATTTTTTTTGAAATTGGGTTTTTATTACTGTTAATTTCATATTATATAACTATTACTTTAATATAACTATTTCTTTTCAGCTTCACGCTGTACCGCATGTAAGTAACACTTCGTTCCCCACTTACCATCTAATTTTAGAGTTCAAAGACCGAAGAAATGCAAATAGTTCATTCCCAAATAGGAATCGAACCTACAGCAGTCACTTTTCCACCCAAACGGCCTAAAGTACTCACTATATTTAAATATCTTAAACAATACCATATAACAATACACGTGTAGTTCGATAAGAATCATATAGACGGAACTTCATTTAAACAAATAACCATTTTATACTTATTTTGAACCTTACGAAAGGAAAAATTAAGTCGATTTTAGTGAAACTGTAATAGAAATGTTATCATTAGTTCAATTAGTAATGTTAATTCTTTATTATATGTCAATTTTAATGCATTTCCAGACCTTTGTGTGTATACTTGTATATATATTTCTCAATCAGTACTACTATTTAAATATATTTTAGTATTATTACATTTTAGGTCATCGTACATAAGACTGGAGGAAACAATTATTTTCATTTCCTAGCTCGGGTAACGAGATACAGCGTTATGTTCTGCTATTCAACACCGTCGCGCCAGCGATGCGTGGGAAACAAAGTGTTTTAACATTAGGTTCCCTCTACCTTGCTGTAGGTGGGATTTTGAAAGGTTTCCCTATCCTCTCTCACTGCTTCCTTTCTTTAAAGCTGTATCGCGGATAAGGTCCTGGACCTAAAGCTGCGCTTTGCCTTGCTCATGTACAGTGAGACCCTGTGCCTCAGCCGGTTTCTGCCTTTTTTCTCTCATTATTTCTATATAAAAAAGCTAAAATAAAACTTACCTCAAAAATAATCAGCACATACAGCCCACAGAGTAGTACGCACCCGTACAAAACACCAATTTTCACATTTAACGGATTCACCGTATACGTAATGGTGAATGGCGCGCTCTCATTGGCCGTCGTGCCGATACGTAGCGAATACCCATTGGTCGAATTAGTTTTTATATCCAACATGGCGGTCCGGGATTCCCCTTGTGTGAAATCTAAGTTGGTGTTTTGTAGGAGAATGGTGCAAGGCACGGACGTCTGAAAAAGATTTTCAGATTCATTTAATAATTATTTTTTACTTTCAGCAGTCTTTCTTCATTTCTTTTTATTTTCACATTCATAAAAATATGAAATATTTTCCCGAATGAAAATTGAGTCCACAACCGTCGTTGAAAAAATCGGTGGTTACTATATTTTGGCAAGATAATATAATTTTGCACACTTTATGATATTCTTGCAGGTTTACTGGCTCAAAGGGAATGTTTATATTGGAAAGTGGGGAAAGGTAGTGTCTTAATGGGAACGGAGTGTCTTAATATTAAGTTCGCAGGTTCCCTCTGCCTACTCAGTTATGTGTGGGATACATCGTGAAACTAAATAAAGCGCCCACAGTCGCACGCTTGTGCCCCTGCGCCACGACTGGTTTTCCTCGGTATTTTTGTATTTTAATCGGACCTTTTCATTTTTATGTCGAGATTTTAACGTACAATGTCTATCTGAAATGGAAAAACGAAAGAATAATTACTTACCGACATATTATCATCCAGTTGATCTATCGACCATGTCTCCAGCCATATATCCATTTTTCTATACTGCTCCGAAACAGATGCATTCAGTTTTTTTTCTGCTTGTTCACTCAGAAACGGGCCAGATATCTTCACGCGTACGGACATTTGTGAATCCGATATATTTAATGGATACCCTTTGAAAATGTTTTCAAAATTCAAAGTAAAATAATTTATTTATAATAGACCGCCTTTGCATACGTGTTTTTCTTTAAATTTTATTTGTGTTGTTCTTTCTATATATTTCTTTTATGTGTGCAATAAAGTATATTCTATTCTATTCTATTCTATATGTTAAAAGTTACTACAAGCTTCTTTTTTCATCCCTTTAAACGCTTTACGCTGAATTGGAGAATTACAAGTTGACTGGCGGAACTCAAGCGCGGGGTTATGTTCCGCCAGTCGACATGTAATGCCCCAATTCAGTGGAAAGTGATGTAAAGGAGTGTGTTAATGGGAATGGAATGTCTTAAAAAAGAGCTCTTAGGTTCCAGAGGGAGAGGCCTACCCTCCTAACTTTTGCTATATGCTGGATATAGAATAAAAAAAGAAGTAAATGTGTAATCTTTATTTGTCTGATTTCTAGTACAAACTCTGCATTTTGCATATGAGTCGTATTTAAAAGTTTAAAAATAACCTAACATTACAGCATATGTATTATATTTACATTCTGCTCGCTCGGTGGTCAGGTCATTCACCGAAGACCTCGCGTTACCTAGACTTAGTGCCTAGGTCTTGATAGGTTTCATTTTGTTGTTTACTTAATGCTACTATTAGAATACAATTTCAGTGTTCACTTGACAAATAGAAAATTGTGATATAATTTAAATTTCGTTAGTTTAGTTTCGTTAGGTTACTATTTCCGTTTTGGGGATTAAATGTATATTTTATGTTTTAAATACTAAAATGAAATTATCTTTTTCTACTTTCTTCTTCACGCTATATCCCGCACAAAGCAGGGTAGACAAAGAGAAACCTTGTGTTAAAACACTCCGTTTCCATTGAGATAATTTCAATCCACATTTACCATCGAATTCTGAAGATTATCAGAGCGAGGAAATGAAAATATTAATAATTTAATTTCCTCCAGTGGGAATTGTGGTCTATATTAAAATAGGCTCCAACTTACTTTTAATTTCTCCGGGATTCACAGACGAGATTCTAACAATTTCTTCCTTTTCATTGTACATCATAAAAATGAGAGTGAAAAATATCCAGCAGGCTAGTAGGAGAGTCATCTTCACGTAATACCTGGCTCTAGCCATCTGATGGGCAAGAAAAAAGATTATTTTTATTATTAAGAATAAATATCCTACTAATATTTTATATGTGAAAATTTATGAGGATGTATTCAGATGCAAAACTACTAAATGGATTGAGATGAAATTTTTCAGTAATGTAGCTTTTATATCGGAGTAACAAAATTATTATAGCACGCAATGCCTCAGAATTCGACAGAGAGTGATGAAAGGAAGTGTCTTAATGGTCACGGTGTGTTTTAACGCTAGGTGCCCAGATACCTAAAGCTAAAAATATTTGTTTTTCTATTATCTAATATTCGATAGGACAGAAAACTTTGTGATAAATAATTTAATTTTCATTTTACATAAAAATACAACTAACTAACTTCTAGGTATATTATATGGGTTTTGTTTTATTACATATTATCTTTTTAATTATTATATTGCATTTTACGATTATTTTGATGATAATTATATTTAAAAGCAATAGGTACTTAATGAATATTGAAGGTAAAAATTAATCCGTCTGATAAGATAACAGACAGATTGCACAGCCAGTTTCAGATAAGTTCTCGCTAATACTATCTAATAGAGGCCAATCGTGGCGAAGGCTGTGGAAAGTCGTGGAAGGTCGTGAAATCATCGAAGGTTGTGAGTTCGATTATAACTCGAGGAAATGAAAATATAAAACTTCTATTTTTTCCTCGTTCTGGTAGCGAGGCAAAGCGCGGCGTTGGGTTCAGCCACTTAGCACGCCACTAAAAGATCGATCAACTACTATTGTAAAAATATAATACGAGTAATAATGAAATAGTTACCTTGCTATGACTTTTGGGTGCCAAATCATTTTCCTTGCTGAAACAATGTGAAATAACATAAGTAATTTTGTAATAAATTAATAAGTTTTGAAATTATCTAATTTACTTAACGAATGCATTCGTTCCCGCTAATCTCAGAATCGGCTTAACCGATTTAAAAATGAAAGTAATATAGATATGTAAATTAATAATTTAATTAAACTATTAGTTTAAACGGACAAAGCCGCGGGCGGGATGCTAAATAAATAAAATAAATGCATACTATAAAAAAACAAAATTTTACCTAACTCTCAAAGGGTTATGTATTTCAACACCTTCGAGTTTCCCATCGATGCTTGGAGCTTCTTCCACTCTGTTATTGTTCAAATGCGGCGCTGATTTCACTAAGGGTAGCCTCTTCGATTCCGGTGTCGAACCATTTTTGAGTTTTAGTGGTATGTTCTCTTGTTTGCTTGCTACAATAAAAAAAATGTTACGGTTTTATAAATGTTATATTCAAATTGTATACTAGAATTTGACATGAAGCGAGGAACGACAAAGTGTCTTAGATTAGTCATTAGGTTCCCAAGTTCCCTTTGTCTATCCTCCCATATGTGGGACAAAAAAACAAATAACCGTTCCTTAGCAGTCGGGAATAAAGATGATTTGATGAAGAATAAAGTGTATTTTGAATGCACGTTTACATTGTACAGTATAGTAAATAAAATGAAAAAGTGTTATACCTATTCATTTATTCATAAAAAATTAAAATTTAAGTTTAAGTCAATATTTATGTAATATTTCATAAATTTACTATTATTATTATTTATAATAATTACATGCATTTCTACAATATCGCGGCCTCAGTTAAGATAATTATTTTTTGATAACGCTATCAAAATAGCCACGTACATAGCAGATGAGTAGATAGTTCAGTTAGAGGTTCATTGTTCAATTATTTTATAATCTAATCGATTAACAAATTATAATCATAATTATAATGGAAATAATAGAAATAATTAAATGTTGATTATGAAACATTCCAAGTGCCCGAAATTACAATTAGCGTGAATATAATATACATATATAGTTCCTGAGATAAGAACCAATACAAGTAGTAAGTAGGATATATATATATACTATCCAATACAATAGCAACAATTATAAATATATTTTTTTGGGGTTTATTTGAATATTTTTTTGCCATGATATACCATAAAAGAACCAAGGCTTATGGTGTTTAATCTGACACTATCGTATGACAAAATTCATAGTACAACATTCGCTATATGAACATTTATGTACTTAAGTACCAGTAAATATTTGTTTTACTTTTTATCGCTTACTTTTGACACATATTTTTAAGGTAATGACAAACAAACATACATGCATGCATACATATCTAGGTATTATGTATTTAATTTGGCATTACAAGGACGTTGCCTAAGATGTACGAGTATATGTGTAGATAAAATAACCATCCAAGTAGATTTCTCACGAGTTGCCTACTATTTATATGATAAAAAAAGAATTAGCGTCATGTTGTATCTCGCAGGGTAAGCAGATGGAACCTAGAGTAAGCAGAGGGAACCTGGAGTAAGCAGAGGGAACCTAGAGTTAGGACACTAAGACCCTATATTTTTGAAAACAAGCCAACCGATATGCTTTTTTTTCTATCTGGTCCTCGATGCGTCGGAGAATCCGGGAGCTTTTTCTACGCAAAGCGATGGTTGTGAATTCGATTTCTACTCCAAGGGATGAATAATTTTTATTTCCCCACGCTAATAAAACAAAATGCGACACTAAATTCACACACTATAAACATAGAATGGAGAATAAAAAATAAATATATTTATTAATACTTAAGATCTTATTTACACGTATCTTTCTTTGCATTCGTTCGCATGTGACCCCGTTCCGTGTGACGGGATGAGCTTAATGCTATTTTAAAACCGGTTCGCTCCAGTTTGTCGCTAAAGTTGTTTGCTAGTTATACGCTGTGGGTTTTGCGGATTTTTTTTTTATTTATTAATTTTCATTCCCTCGCTCTGGCCCTGCACAGGCAAAGTGCGGCGTTGAGTTTCGCCACTTGACTCACAATGCCTCCAGAATTAGGCAAAAAAGACCATGTGTTTTAATAGAAATGGAGTGTCTAATCACTAGGTTCCCAGGATCCGTCTGCCTTCCCAGCTTTGCGTTGGAAACAGCGTGAAGCTGAAAAATGTATGTGTAGGCATCGAGTAGGACGATATAAAACGATCATCGATTGCAATCGCTTCACGTTAGTCTTAAAATGGAAAACAGAGTGACTCTTGAGAAGATCTTAGATACTTACATACGCTGTTGTACTTGAGGGTAAACGCCGTCGTGGCGCGTCGGTATGTAATCTTTGTCAGTCGTGTGTTCGATTTTCACACGGAGGAATGTATTGGCATGATGTATCCACTTTAAAAGATGGTGCATTTAGTCTTAAGTTTTATTTTATATTTCTTTTCTTTGTCACTGTGTAATGTTATCATCACTAGTGGATCTAATAATAAATAAATAAATTATTTAATAAATAAATAAATTGCAGCGTTGACTTCTGTCATTCAACACACAATGCTTCATAAAATAGAGCGGTGCGTGGAGAACGTAATATGTAAACACTAGGTTCTATCTACCAAGCTATGTGAGGGATGTAATGTAGTTAATGTAATTTTTTTGACGTAAATGTACGAGTATATTCCTCAATATCAGGCCGTCAGTGGCGCATGGGAACAAGGGTAACGCGACCGTTGAGAGCTCGATCGCCACTCGAACGAATGAATTATTATTTCTTAATATTTTCATTTCTTTGCTCTGGCACCAAGGCCAGGGGTTGAGTTCCGCCACTCTATTATTCAAAGCGACACTAATAAAATTAAACTAATTAAACACGCAATGCATCCAAAAATTTGACGGAAAGTTGGGAACGGACTGTCTTCACACTAGGTTCCTTCTGCCTACCCCGCTGTATGCGGGATACAGTGTGAAGTAACGAAAAATATATGCTTATTGAGTACTAAAAAATAATAATACAAATACAGATGTGGCTTTCAGACAGGCAGACAAAAAACAATGTAATCGTATGGCATTATTGGCTAAAGCGCTTGGACAGTATCCAAGAAGTGCCGATTCAAACTTCGCTTCTTTCGTAATTATTTTTTATACTAACAATGGCAACTGTTCAAATGTATTCTAAATTCTATTACTAAATATGATTTTTTTAGTTTCATAAAGTTCCCCTAGAAAAGTGGGCAGAGTAATTTGGTGATAGGAATTTCAGCTCAATTTAGACATGGTGGAAAGTGGAGAACGGAGTATTTTAACACTAGGGAACTGGTACTTTCGAATAATCGCTGGTTTAAATTAACGAGAGCCAACTGTATTAACATTATAATACGCTACAGTATTCAATTCTAAATATAGCTAGCTCTCTTATAATAATAAGTGCGCTGCATGTGTTTGGATGAACATCAAAAATATGAAAAAGAAAACATCATCTTGATACTCACGTGGGAGTTTAGAAATTATATTTAGGAAAATGTACTAAAGATAGCAGCTTCACGCTAGGAGGGTATATAGGAGAGTAGGCGAAGTGGGAACATGAAAATACAATTCAATCCCTCGAATGGGAACGAGCTCACAACCATCACGTTTGCAGTCACTGCCACGAACCAGTCTTTTGGTTGGTAAAATGTCGGATTTTCAAAAGCCTTATCCAACGCTAATATATATTTTTTTTTATTTTTAAGCGGTAGTTTAAGAGAATAGTGAATTCATCCAAGCAAACTCCTCAGCCATTTAATATTAATATAGATGTATAGATTTTCAAATAATAATTGTAAGGCTCTCGAGTGATTAATGATTATAGTATGTGGAATGATTGTAATATGTAAGATAAATAATATAACAGCAGAAAATAATATTACATTTACATATATTAAAAGGACAAGTTCTTTTATACTTTTTTTTATTATTACATCTTTGCGGCGTTGAGTTCCGTCACTCAGCACACAATGTCTTAAATACGAACAGGATGCGGAGATACGAGTGTCATGACACTACATTGTCAAGCTATGAGAGCCTTCTCTTAGCTTTCCATGCTATATATAACAGATATGTGAACCCAAATAAGAAGAATGATAGGAACGGAGTGTCTTAACACTAGCGTTGTAAGTTTGCTCTGCCTACCCTAATGTGTGAGGGACACAGCGTGAAGCTAAAAAAAACATATATACAAAAATATTAAAACTTATTATTTATTATTTATAATATCCTCAATAAATAAGTAATAAAATAACAAATTATTTATTAATTACCATATGAAATACTTTTGTGTAAAAACGATAAAAGGTAAATCCCAGATACGTGCTAATTATTTGAAATAAGGTCATATGCATGTATTTAAATTAAGTTTTTGACGTAAAACATATTCTATAAGGCATAGGCCTATAAGGCCATATATATGTTTTACGTCATAGGCCTTATAGGTTTTATATAGATAAAACCGGAGATTTAGTTTGGTTGAACGAGTTAATCTCATGGACTAATGATTGTCCTTCTTAATTATACAATGTACCCCGCACCAAGGAGAGTAGTCAGAGGGAACCTGTAAGCGTATGCTGTAGATACTTCCGTTCCTCACTTTCCGCGGAATTCTGGAGGCATTGCGTGTTTTATTATAAATAATTAATCATCCTCCAAGTGGGAATCGAAACCCGCAACCTTCGCGCTTACAATAAACGCTTGTGCTACGACGGCGTCTACACGACTATTTCCAATAGATAATAAACAAAACAGACAAAACCGCGAGCAAGAACAATATCTATAAATACTTACACCGTTGCAAATGACTCGAAACCAGTTTAAACCGGTTGGCTATATTGCAAGTTGACTTGCATCGACATAATGAGATATATATCAACATATAAAAAATATACTATGTTTATAATACGTTCGAAGAGAAGCGTAAAAGCTTTAGTAAATGCTTTGTATATGTGCACCTATATATTTTGTTAAGGGTAGGCAGAGGGAACTAGGGAACCTAGTGTAGCGACACTCCATTTCCATTAAGGCATAACCAGACCGAGAAAATGAAAATATTACTTTAATGACACGGAAAAAATCAATAGGGATTGAATTTTTTTCTGAAATTTCTAAAATAAAAAAATATAATATATAGTACCTATTTCATATGTCACTTTGTTTATAATAGTATATTATTTCAAAATAGTTACAGAAAATTGTCCAAAAGAATGAGTGACGAAAAATAGCAAAAATAGAATAAATATTAACGAAGAAGGAGTAAGTGGTAAAAGAGGCATATAGAGACCTTAGTTGACACATCAATGATACTAGATAATATCGTTGATACTACAGATAGCTTACGAAGAAGAATGAAGAGGCCCAGGAGTGGACGAGGGGAGAGAACTATGCAGAGATCCTAGCGTTTTGTCTGATTTTCCGTTGTCTCTGACTCTCGCATAAAAGGGAATGATTATATTTCAAATAATTTATTTCCCCAATCGGTTAGGACAGAGCGTGGCGTTGAGTTCCACTTCCACCACATAAAACAGAAGGAATATATCGAAATTGGGCAAAAAGTAAAGAATTGAATGTCCTAGCACTAGGTTTTTTATGCCTACTTTTTATTACAACAAGAATGATCGAAATAAGAAAGATAATATGTAGAAATATAAAAAATAAACAATTAAATATCAAATGCATTTAATTAAAACAAACACATTATCCTCTTCTGGTCGAGTGCCAGTCGGTTATTAAAAAAATACTCTACAACAGACGTTGAGTCACACTCGATCTAAAATTAATTCAAGGTTAATATTATTTGTAAATAAAGCAGTGTATTTATATGACTGATTGGGTTTTTATTCATATAATTAATTTATTTAATGCATTAAAGAGAGCATTGGGTTAATAAGGACCTTCGGAAGGAGGAGAATTTCTGCCTGTAAATGATGATGATCAGAGGGTTCGATCCTCAATCTGGCAAATGTTTTATTTAATATTATTATTATTTCACGACAATGGTAAGGCACGCGCGGCGTTGAGTTTCGCCTGTCATCTCCTGTGTCTCTGACTTGGGATTTTTGATATTGGGAGGAATGAGGTCCTCCTCCAGCCTAACTCTATTGACGATTATTTTTAGTTTCACGTAGTATTTCGCATATATGTAGCAGAATAGGGTGAAGGATCCTAATACTGAGACACTCCCCAATTTTTATTATTTTTAATATATTAGTGTATTGATGGAAAAATACTTGTTTTTACTATATACAAACACAGACACTAATTACAATGAGGCGTCGTGGCGCAGTGGCGCAAGCGTGTGTACCACCCGCGATGGTCGTGATTTTGATTCCTAACCGGGGGAATTAACTATTGAATATTTTCTTTTACTACTAAAATGAAAAATAATTGGAAAAATAATATTTCATTTTCACGACAATCGAACCTTTTATTTGCAATATAAACAAATATATAAATAAATAATTGTGACCTTAGCACTGACATACTTTTTTTATTACTTTATTATTATATTAAGGTTGTCACGAATACTAAATTTTGACGCAAAAGGTACAATATATCGCTTAATACAATATATCATAATTAATCTGTTTGTTTGTATTGTTCTACATTAGGTTCAATAAATTTTGTTAAAATATTTTTTTTTGTTATAATAAATTAAAAAGAAAGATATATTAGGTACACTAAGAAAAAGTTTTAAGCAAATTAAATTATATTTTAATTTTGAATCCCACATATGGTAGTCTAACCTACCGTTCACACTCTCCGTTACCCACGCACTGCTCAGTTTTTGACACGTTGAGTTGAGTGTTTAGTGCCGTAACTCAAACACGCGTTTTGTCTAGTTAGTTGTAATAGGAAATAAACCCACAAACTGCCGCGTCTTTACTCTGGCCTCAATTATTTTTAATGAGACAAAAAAACTATACTATAGGACTTCTATATTAAATATAATTTTTTCTTATAATTTGAAGTAAACACAGGTTAAAACACTAGTTTTATAAAATAAAGGCTGTCACGAACGTAATTTAATTTATAGCATTGTTAGGAGTTTATCTTTTAAGTTCAAATAACGTGGTTTGTTTCTATAATGAAATAACAAAACATGAAAAATATAGTGATTTTTCATTATAATTATCACTGCTAAGTGCGGGATACAGCGTGAAGCAGCAGTAAAATAGTAGTAATTTTAGAATGAGAGGGAGTAAAATAATTACAAACACTGAATTCTAGTGTCTGACTTCGGTTCGCCCAATATAAGGTGAAGCTATTAAAACAATTTCCAAGACAGTATCTACCCAATTCTAGAAAAGGAGGTATTGTTTTTCTCAAGTTCATACAAATTATCGTATACCAAAGTACCTTTGATTCACATACACACATACCTAATGTAACAAATTGGGAGGTCTGTAAATAAGTGATTTTTCTATAATATAATGCCTTATATGATCATTTTTAGTTTACCTGCTAATTATATCCTTGAGGCCACGTGCGACTCCTATTCGAAGAAATTAAATATTTGATATTTTCATTTCTCCGCTCTGGTAACGAGGCACGACTATCCATTAATATTGTTTAATTTAAAATCAATCTTTCAATATAAGAAATGTAGAACTTACCAATTTCCTTTTCATAGCATTTCTGGAACGGTTCCAATTCCGGATCATACTTGATCTTCTTGGGTAACTTCAGCCATACCTGGAGAGCTTCGGCTGTCAGTTCTCCTGTAGACACCAAGGAATACTGGCTCCTACTCAGCTCGGGAGATGGAGGCTTCGACCCACCACTCCATTCTTTCACTCTTTTAACAAATTTATCCATTTTAGTCCGAAATTCAATATAAAATAAGTTCACGACATTTGTTCAGACACTAATGTTTGTTTGACAGTAAATTATTAAATACTCTTTTTGATAGAATTTTTTTGATAATAGTAGCCTTAAGGTTGGTCGCTATTAAAAAATCATTAGACTATGTAATTATGTTTAAATTATAACGATTCGTTATTTTTGTATATAAGAAAAAAATATAATTTTATGGATAATTTTATCCATCCGTTTGTATTTAGAGGTCGAGAGACACTGATGGCGTATTAATTTCTTTTCTTTAATTACTAAGTTATTTTAAAGAAGTTTTTTTTTAGATTTTGTATGTATTTTAGAAATTTAATAATGTTAATAAGCCCAAGTTATAAAATTTAAAGAAAAATTAATAAGTATAATATGAAAATGAGAAAGCGCAGCGAGGAGACGATTTTCGGGGAGTTCCCGAATAGGGGCTATCGACTAGTGATAGTAGGCTATGCATATACAGCATGCGGCCCCTACGACATGCATGATCCCTTCATTATAACATTCCTCCAGTTGAGGAATTGAACTGAGAATCATCGCTTTTACAGTCTACTGCGATACGACGGCCTTTATCTACAAATTTATTTATAAAAAGTGCACGTGTGACAACACTACAGCGCAGCTATATTCAACAAACAAACAGTAAACGCAATTACTAGGCTTTATACTGTTTACTACAATTTTCAATGAAGTAACAAATATTTGTAGAACGTCAATTTATCTATTTTTTTTATAACTCTATTGTCGTTGCGTATTACGTCAAAGTTGGAGAGTTCGATTTGTTTTTCACTTGTTATTTTATTTCGCTTAAGTAAATATGGATATGATTTCTATATGTAATATATATTTAAGTAATCATTTTAAAAAAATAAACTGACTTCAAATGACTGTCTTAGGCAGTAGGTACTCGTAGGTAGGTACATTATACTTGTAGAAATGCGCGTATGTCAAAATCTCACAAACTACTGAATCGATTTTGATGAAACTTGGATTATTCTCAAAGTTAGAATATACTTTTTTTAAATCAAGTATTATCATCTCAGTAAAACGTTTATGTCAAGAAAATTGTGGACACACATACATAACTTATGAAATTTAACAAATGTACCTACTTTGCCTACAAAATTAAATGAAGTCGACGGAAAGTGAGGAACGGAAATATCTTAATGGGAATGGAGTATCTTAACACTAGGTTTCCAGGTTCCCTCTGTCTACCCTGCTATAAACGGGATAAAGCGTGAAAAATTATAAGCTTTAAGTCATATCTTACCGAAATTCAGATACGTCTTCGAACTCTATCACCTCCATTTTATATAACTTACATAAAATGGTTATTTCATATGTAAAACAAGAGTTTTAAATTATAATAATTTTCAAGAGAAAACTATAATAATTTAATATGAATATTAAATTATAATAGTTTGCAAGAGAAAACTATAATTACTATAACTATAATTTTTTTCATTAGCTTTTAAAAAGAGGAACAATAAAATGAAATTATATAATTGTGACAAACTATTTTAGAAACTTGTGTCGTAGCGCCAGCATCCGACTGTATATGCGACAGTAGTGGGTTCGATTCCTACTCGGAGAAATTAAATATTTTTCGTTTCCTCGCCTGCTAACAACACAACAATAATATCTCGAAAAGTATGTGGACACGGAAACGGAATGTTTTAACACTAGGTTCCCTCTGCCTACTGTGCTCTACGTACTTTATATTTAAATAATATTCAAAGTCCAAAATAAATACTACTCTAAAAATACAAAATAAATGTTTAAGTGTTTAGTCACTACACTTTTTATTTACATTATATTATGATTTTAGTACATAATTTTTTTACTCAATGCAAACCTTATAAACTTGAAAGTATTACAAGGTATGAAAGAAATACATATCCAGTGGAAAATCCAGTTTCTACTAGAGAAAAGTCAACCAAAAAAAGGTGAAAATAATGAAAGTACTGTACTGTAAGCTACAATTTTGATACTATATGTTATTTTTATTTTTACAGTTTCACAATTTTTCCCGCAATGCGGGATAAACAGAGGGAACCTAGTGTTAAGATAAAACGCTGCAGAATTACCACTCAACACTTTGTAAAGATGTTCCGTGTTGAGTGGCGGAACTCAACGTCGCGTTGAGTCTACTAATTCTTTGTAGAAATTAAAATAGACAGTAAACGGTCCTTCCACCACTTTTCGCCGAATTCCCGAGCCATTGCGTGTTGAGTAGCGTAACTCAACGCCGCACTTTTGCCTTGTTACCAGAGTGAGAAAATGAAAATATTAAATATTTCATTCCCCCAAATGGGAATCGAACCCACAACCAATGCTTGTGCCTTACGCCACAACGGGCTCGATTTGTAATGATATCTTAGAAAAATCTTAAATCCTTTTTTCACCAACTATCTACATTTTTGATTTAAAAATGATAAGTTATCAAATATCAAATAATTACGTACGACGAATAACCACGTTACGAACTAACGACGCGAGAAATATATTTGAAATTATGATTGTTTTATAAAGATACGTTGTTGAAATTTAACAAGTGTGGTGGTTTTATTTTAGTTTTTTTTAACTATGTTACATATAATAGACTTGTCTAACTAGAAGCGACATTTGTTAGTTCGATTACCACCTGGGAAAATAATTATATTTATTTTTTTCATTTCCCTCAATTAACCGAAAAGTGGGGAACGGAGTGTCTCATTGTAACTAATAAATGTGTGTAAATCTGGTCGTCACTTGAGGACATCACAATAATAGAGAATAACTCATTCTCTCGTGTGGGAATTGAACCCACTACTTTTTTCCGCCAAGCCACGACGGTTCTCCGAGAGTCATTTCTGCTAGAACAGCTAAAAAGAACTTAAAATTTCCAAATACCTCCACAGATTATTTCGTCCACAATTTCTTATCTTCATCTTCAATAAATATTAAAAAAACTATTATCACTATTTTTTTATAGGAAAATATGAAAAAAGAGACCGACTCTAGATACAAACAAATAAGAACTGAAAAAAAGTACAGTAAAAATAATATACAGTCCTTCAATACCAGTCTAGTCTAGACTATACCTAACAAAGTCAACTTTATAATCTTATAATTATATTAGATCCTACTAATATTATATATGCGTTAGTTCGTGAGGATGGATGTTTGTTGTACTTTCACATAAAAACTACTAAACAGATTTAGATGAAACGTTACAGTGATATAACTTGATAAGAATAACACAAACTACAATATAGTAAACATTTTGTATAATATGGGTGTAATAAGTTTAAACAGGCGAAACAGCGAGTCTATCGCTAGTATATATACGCTATATAATCACTAGTATATTATGCTATAAATACCGATATAAAAACAATGAAATTAACCAGTTTTAGTTGGAATATAATGTAATTGTTCTACGGTCACAATTGATAACTGTAATACGTAACTTAAAAACGTCATTTTTATTTCAGTAAAAAAAACTGTAAAAATGTAAAGGTGTTATTTGTACTTATTCATACTAAAAATTATGGATTATTTCTGTTATATACTTATAAATTTTATTATTTTCAGTTTCTACTATATTTATACTGTAAATTTTTATTTCTTGTCAAATTCGTCCATGCATTTCAATCTCACATTTCAATTATTTTAGACCGGCGTTAAGTTCCGCCACTCCACACGCAATGCCTTGAAAAATTCGACGGAAAGTGGAGAACGGAGTGTCTTAAGTCTTAACACTAGGTTCCCCCTGGCACCCTACCGTATGCGGGATACAGCGTGAAGCTGGATTATTCTATAATTTTCCGTCCTTTCTTTCATATACTCGTAGATATGTATGTATACATTATATCAGTAGTCGTGGGTTCAATACAAGCTCAAACAAATAGGGCATTACTGAATAAAACATGTACTAACTTCGTGTTTAACATTATAATAACAAATCTGGAGTAACAATAGCATTACGAGGAATGTATAATGCAAGTATTACTAGCAAACAACCATAATTGCAATACCTCTTTTTGATTTGTAGAGTAAAATTGGAGGGGATCTGAACGTAGCGCGATGCTTCTAGGTTTGATTCCTACTGCGGCAATATATTTTTTAGTTTCACGCTGTACCCCGCATATAGCAGGCTAGGCAGAGGTAACGTGGTAACAGTGTTAACTCTGTTCTCCAATAAAGACACTTGTGTTCCCCATTTTCTGATGAATTGGTAAGGGCAAGGAAAATAGTGAAATTCGTTGCCGCGGCCGTAAGTAGGAATCGAACTCACAACCGTTGCGTTTATAGTCGCAGACTTATTACGCCGCGAAACGATTTAAAAAAAAATGAACTAATAATCATCGCTTTTAATCAGGTTATTTACAATTGCGCCATAACTGACTTGTTTTGATCAAATGTTGTATAAATAGTATATTGCGGTCAATTTTCTAAGAAATAAATATATTTAAAATTCATTTAATTCTCTAAATTATTCATATAACAATTAAATAAGAAACACGCAGCTAATTACTTAGAATGATTCGTTTCAATTCAATTTATTGAGACGTACAAATGGCAATGGAATTTTTGCATATTGTATTTTCGTTAATTTAGATGTTTATTTTTTCTATGATGAAGATTTTTTATTAAAATTAACTTGATACCTCCTCGGTCTTGACAGATGAACATACAGACAAATAGACGGCCCCTTCTTTACGGTTCTGAACCTCGAAAGGAAAAAACGGAACCCTTATTAGGATCCCTTTGTTGTCCGTCTAATGTTAAGAGCATTTATCTCAAGATAGCGTCGATGTACCAATCTCAAATTAATAACAAATATTTAGGTCTGTGGTCCCTTGAACCACGATAAAACCAAGCTTTTAGGTCTATACAATCCTTTTGATTGTATCCTTGATATCAAACGTTTATGCATTAATTTTGCATTTTGTATGTATTTTTTTTTCTTTTGAAGTAAGGAATCCTAATAATAAGTTTATTTCTATTAACGTAAACAAAAGAAAGAATTATGACCTATAGGATGAATCACACATCACAATGCATCGCGTCGGTGGTAAGCGTTAAGTACCAAAGTTTGTTTTAACATACTAATTTTTTTTTATTATTATTTTTTATTTCATTTCGATGTTTAAAACGTTTTATTTTTTTATGGGATGTGGTTTCTTATTTTAGTTATTATTCTATAAAAAATTGTTTATTTTAAATCTTAGATATTTAAGTCTTTGTATTTGAAGTCACGCTCACGACCACGTTTAGTCAATTATATGTATATTTTGTAATATTATTTTTTAGCTCTGACTGTAACGTGCCTGTTGTGAGTTCGATCCCCACTCGAGAGAATGAAACTTCTTCGCTCTGGCACCGGGAAAAGCGGAAACAAAGTGTCTACACGGAGTGACTTTAGGTTCCCTCTGCCTACCCTGCTGATTACCGGAAGCTGATTCATATTTTTACAATATATTTACATGTAACAAAAGAGATAAAGAGAATTTTAACCTCGTGACAGAGATATGTTTTAACATACAAAGTAATTTACGACCCTAAAGTACATAAGTAGATATAAACCTACACAAACTTATAAATAAGTATAACACATACATTTATTGGAAATATATAAAACGTTATAACTTTGTAATATGAGCTTAAAATAATTAAAGAAAACAAAATTACACGTATTAAATATAATTAGCAAGTTAGTTGAGTTAGTTGTTTGTTCAGTAGTGGCGCAGAGGCAGGAACAGGTTGTGGATTCAATTCCCACTCGAGAAAATATTAATAGCTTCATTTTCACGCTCCGGTGACAAATCAAAGTGCGACGTTGAGTTTCACCACTCATCACGCAACGCCTCCAGAATTTAGCGGAAAGTGGGAGACGAAAATATCTTAATGAGAACGGAGTGTCTTAACAGTCAGTTCTTAGGCAGGCAAAAGTCAAGTGGACTACAAGTGGCCCGGGCTCAAATACTGCTGTTCAAAATTTAAATCCGTAAATTTATATACAAAAATACTAGAGTACGGTACGCGATTTAGTCCATACTTGGACTATGCTAATATAATAATCAGTCTTGTTATACTTGCTACCCTGTTGCACTAATCACTATATCTATTAGTGAAAACTGCATTCAAATCCGTAGAGTAGTTTAAAAGGTAAAAGGTGGCATTGTTTCATAGGTTTTACCTGAGGCCACGGATGTATTAATAGGGGGGAGGCCGGGCCAAAATTTAAAGCAAAATGCCTTAACACTAGGTTCCATCTGCCTACCCTACTGTGTGTGGGATACAGCGTGAAGCTAATTTAATTATTTATTTTTTAAATAACAACTTCATAATATTAGTTTAAAAGTATTAACTATATAAGGTACTTATGTAAAAATAGGGTAAAATGTATTCAAAATAGTAGTTTAGTCCTTGTTACAATTCTATCTAGCACTATGTATTATATTATCATTAAACAAGTTAACGATGACGTTCATTTACATTTTACATAATGACAGATCATTCATTCATTAAATGATAATAATTATAGTGGGTAACTGGCGGAATTACTTGACGTCGGTCGTGTTGTTTGTTACTTGCAATATCTTTTAATTATATTAATTGTAGAAACAATCTTTTTTTTCAGCTTCACGCTGTAGCAGGGTAGGCAGAGAGAGCCTAGTGCTAAGACACTCCACTTCCCACTTTCCACCGAATTCTGCCTTGGTACCAAAGCGAAGAAATATGCACCGGGTTAAGCGCGTCGTCGAGTTCCGCCTCTCAAAACATAATGCCCCAAGAAATTGGTGGAAGAGAAGGAGAACGGTGTATTAATTAGAAAGGAGTGTGTTAACTCATCATCATCATCATCACTCATCCCTCTGCCTACCCGGCTATATACTGGATACAGCGTAAAGCTAATAACACGTGTTTTTTAAAGATATTTTTGATGAAGTACAATTAGCGGAAAATGCAACGTAACCAAAAGAGCTTACAATTGGACCTAATATATAGTTTTTTATTGATAAATCTAGGAAATTGATATTGCGTTGCGTAGGGGATGGAGTGTCTCAACACTATGTTCACTCTGCCTACTTTGTTATCAATCGAAAAACAGCTAAAGCAATCATAAAAAGTAAAATTTGTCAACAAACATACAATTAAATTTGCGTTTTTCATATATAATTTCACACAGACATAACATTTATCAATAAATAATATATAAATAGTACATATACTGTAATAAATCTAGAATGCTAGATAAAACTTACCAAGCGACGTTTACTTTGTCAATAATTTATAGTTTCACAATTAACGCGGAGTTAAGTTCCGCTATGGATGATTGGAAAAGTTTCAACGCAAGTGGAAGCAGCTTCATATTTCATATAGGGATTACAATATAAATATTTTGGATATTATTTGTAAATTTGCGTTAGAATAATTAAAAGGAATTAATAAATATTAAAGAGGCCATTGTGTGACTTAAAACGTATTAGTTGCAAGTTCAATTGACTCAGAGGAATGAATATAATTTGCATATTCTCGCTAAAATTTGAAACTATTAAAATTTGTGGTTTAACCCTAAAAAATAAGTCTTGAAAGTGGGCAAAATTTGGTATTAAAGTCGCTAGTAGCTTTGGTATTAAAGTAGTATCAAATGATAGGGCTCTGACTAAGCTCTAAGCCTGAATTTCAGAAAAAGCTCGAGACCTTCAATCTTTGTACTGAACCCTCGGTGGGCGAGCCCGACACGCGTTTATCCGATTTTTGTTTATAATTCTAGTTTATTCTTACCGGTTATTTTTTTTTTCTGTTTATTATTTCAGAATAGCCAGAAGAAACCAGTATCAACACATTCCGCTCCGCAGTTTCTAAATATTGAGTGTAAGAACTTAATGCCGCATTCTGACAATTTATTCAACATAAATATATTATGTAATAAATACTTCCTTAATCCGTTCCCCCGAATTTCCGCCGAATTCTGGAAACATTGCATGTTGAGTGACGGAACTCAACGCCGCTAATTTATATTCAAAATATTTTATTTACTATAAATACAATGTTAGCTTTAATACTATTTTTAATAGCTTTCACAATGTGCCAACTTTTCAGACGGTTTTAACGACGCACTAAACTAAATGTACATACTCGTACGTAAAAAAAGGTTAGATTATTGAAAAAAAATTAGAGTAAATATAATCAATCATTTTAATATATTTGATTTGCATTTGTTTCTTTTTAGTTAAATAAATATAACATAATATTATCATACTACTATTATAACTAATGTGAATGTAATAACGTTTGTTACGCCTTCACGCCAAAACTACTTAACCGATTATCATGAAACTTTGTATACTTATTCTGAGAGATGTTAGAAAGCATTACTTCATTTTATTATTATTTTTTGAAATTACCTGGTAATAGTTTTTTTGGCGTAAAGTTTAAGCGAGCGTAGCCGCCTTTGAGCCGCTAGTGTAAATTGCATAAATTACAATTTTCAATGCTCTCATGATAAAGACAACGCGCGGCGCTGAGTTTCGCTATTCAAGATACACTGTGGAAATTAGGTGGAAAAAAAGAATGTTTTGACATTAGTCTCTCATCGAGCAAGAATAAGATTAGCAGCTTAATTAAATTAAACAATATATAATAAAAAATCTAATTAGGTTTACCACTTTTTGTTCTTTAATGCACTTTTTGCAACATGCAATTATCACAAACTACTATTTAATAAAAAATTCTATCAAAGAATATTATTAAAATTATCATTTAACTGAATTTAATATCGAAAATCACTTCAAACATTAAAAAGAAAGTCGCGCGTGATTGTCAAACTTTTCCCGCCTTTTCCAAATGTCAATGTCTTTTAACAACTTTTTTTTTAAAAGTGCAAACGTTCGCTCGCTACGGCCAAAGGTGCGATACTAAGAGCGGGAAGGAAGGTTTTTTATCAAATACGTTATCAATGTTGCGTTATGTTGTTGGTCTTGGCTTGTTTGTTTATTTTTTTTCTGTTATTTACTTTTTTTCTTGTGTGTTGTTTTTTATGTGTCAAAGGTAAACTTGACCTATTTGATGCTTTAGTTTTTATATTTTTAATATGATTTTCGATTTGATTACTTTTATTTGTCCCGCTTCGATAGGTACAGCGCGGCATTATTTTGCGACCGAATTTTGTTTTGAATATTTTGAAAATTTCGTGGAAATCGGAACTGCTCTTATGAGTACCTACCTATTCATTTTAAAATGTTGTAGTTATTTATTCTAATATATCATTAAAATCACGTATTAGTGAAAGGACAAAGATCAAAGAACTTATAAAGGGCTATGTATAAAACAAGATGGCGGCGCACGCACTCTTGCGTCAGTGAAATAAAACAACAAAAATGTTAAATGTACCTATTTGTGTTAGTTTAAGTATAAATAGGTACTATTTAACCGAATTCAAAAAGGAGGAGTTTCTCAATTCGGTTGGTATATTTTTTATTTATAGGTTTTATGAAAGACTTCAATATTGTATATGGCAAAAGGGCAATGAATTGTTTGTGACCTAATAATATAATGCGCTTTATCCCGCATACAAAATATATTATAATAAAAAAAATACCATAAACTTTTTTTCTAGTTATTTTTCTGTAAAGGTGTTTTAACTTTTTTTATAAAAAGAAAATTGGGATGGCCAACAGACGATTATGGAGTGGGCTTAGTCTATCCTTCCCTTGTAGATTAGAGATTGAGGATAAGGGATAAAGGTTTACATAGAACAGATTACGGCTCCCCTTCCTTTTCCTATGTACTCGTATACAATAAAGTCTTGACGTAGAGTTTCTTTACCTACCCCACATGATGAGGATGACATTTATTAAATAAGAAAATTATCTACCTGTTAAGATTCATTTAAAAATAATTATTTTTAACTATAATCCTTACAATATTTTAAAAATATTTGCTTATTTGCCAAAGTATTTGATAGCGCATGCAGTTTATTTAGTGTTATGATAATTTTGTTTGTTTGCTTTGTTGAAGAAAACTAAACTTAATTTAAACTGATTTTTGTATCTATATATAAAATTTAGATCAAATAACGTAATTTAGACAATACTCGGTGTTAAGTTTCGCTACTACGATATTATCGATCGATTATCGATGTCGATATTATGTAAACTATTACTAAAATAATTTTTAAATTAGTTTCTGAGTTTAGCACATTCAACCAAACATACTCTTCAGCTAACTAATAATATAAATACGAGTATTAGTTTAAATATATAAATATAACGTACTAACGACTATAATTAACATTATAATTAAATTATAAATTAGTTTAATCGAGAAAATAGACAACTTAATAACTATATAAGTTTAATGATTTACGATATAACAGTTATAATATAGAAGGAAATACTCTTGCTTTATCTGTGTCTTTGTAAATTCATATAGGCTTTCCTAAGGTACCTTAGATATCATTTTTTTCCTGAATTAGTACTATCTGTATAATTATGCTAGTTGCCAAATTTCATAATTCTAGGTCAACCGGAAGTTGAGGTACTTCCGGTTGACCTGTTAATTTTGATTCTTATAGTGTCGAAATCGGCATAATTTATAATTATAATCAATAACGATGATTGTAATATTAAGTTTGTTTTATTATTATTATAATAATTAAAAATATTAATTAGGCAAAATAATCAATTATAATTAACTATTACTTATTAATAGTTGAGGCTATCTTGTCACAGTGCAACGGGACAAAATTTGACAATAAACGCGATGGTCATTGGTTTGATCCCAACACCCATCTGTGGGGTGGGCACATTTAATGTTTCGATCCCCACGCCCACCCCACACGCATATAACGTATTCTGTACGTAGCAGGTTAGGTAGGAAAAATCAAAAAAATCGTGGCATTGGACGTTGAGGGCAACGCCGCGGTTTGTCTCGTTACCAGAGCGACGAAATGAAAATAACCAATTCTCATAATTGCACTTCAATTTTTTTTTAAATTGTAAAATTTTATATAGAAAAACGTTCTGATAACAGAAAAAACCGAGAACGCTCACTAGTCCTAGTAATTTAAATCCCCAACGACTTTGAAGCGTCATTTGATTCAGGTGCGAAAGAAAAATATTGACTTATTACATTACAGTATCATAACTGTTAGTTTTACAAATCCTATTGAAGATATTCTGACAAACATTGCCATAATATGACAAATTTCAAAGGAACACGCGTGTGTATGTATGTATAGGCTTAATGCAAAAAGGCCTAACAAATAAAAATAAA
>JAKRZM010001194.1:1458501-1513996 GCA_036379175.1 Heliconius cydno galanthus
AAAAATGTAAAATTGATTTACTAATTTAATAAAAGTATATATTGTAAATACGACTATTAGTTTAAATATATAAATATAACGTACTAACGACTATAATCAACATTATAATTAAATTATAAATTAGTTTAATCGAGACAATAGACAACTTAATAACTGTATAAGTTTGATGATTTATGATATAACAGTTATAATATAGAAGGAAATACCCTTGCTTTATCTGTGTCTTTGTAAATTCGTATAGAATGTCCTAAGGTATCTTAGATATTAATTTTTTGCTGAACTAGTACTAACTCTATATGCTAGTTGCCAAATTTCATGATTCTAGGCTGACCGGAAGTTAAGGTACTTCCGGTTGACCTGTTAATTTTGATTCTTATAGAGTCGAAATCGACATAATTAATAATTATAATCAATAACGATGATTGTAATATTAAGTTTGTTTTATTATTATTATAATAATTAAAAGTATTAATTAGGTGAAATAATCAATTATAATTAACTATTTATAGTTAATTATAATTGATTATTAATAGTTGAGGCTATCTTGTCACAGTGCAACAGGACAAAATTTTACAATAAACGCGATGGTCATTGGTTTGATCTCAACACCCATCTGTGGGGTGGGCACATTTAATGTTTCGATCCCCACGCCCACCCCACACGCATATAACGTATTTTGTACGTAGCAGGCTAGGTAGGAAAAATCAAAAAAATCGTGGCATTGGACGTTGAGGGCAACGCCGCGGTTTGTCTCGTTACCAGAGCGACGAAATGAAAATAACCAATTCTCATAATTTCACTCCAAATTTCTTCAAAATTGCAAAATTTTATATAGAAAAACATTCTGATAACAGAAAATCCGAGAACTCTCACTAGTCTTAGTAATTTAAATCCCCAACGACTTTGAAGCGTCATTTGATTCAACTGCGAAAGAAAAATATTGACTTATTACATTACAGTATCATAACTGTTAGTTTTACAAATCCTATTGAAGATATTCTGACAAACATTGCCATAATATGACAAATTTCAAGGGAACACGCGTGTGTATGTATGTATAGGCTTAATGCAAAAAGGCCTAACAAATAAAAATAAATGATTTTAATTTCACTCTGTGTCACCTACTCTCATTGGGCTCTGTTTTAAATACTGATAGCGATGCGTTACGAGCTTAATTATTAATACATGTTATTTTTATAATTCATGTATTTGTTGTATTGTTTTCATAAACATACACTGTATATCGGATTTAGCTAATATAACCCGACTGTTGGGTCGGCGATCGTAATTTTTTTCCTCAGTATAGCCTAATAATATGCCTTTCGTATAATATCATTATTTTTTAAGTATCGGTTTATACATCTTGGAAATAACATCAAAATAAAAATAATTAAAAAAAACTAAATTTAAAAAAAATCTTTCAGGGGCGATAAAAAATTACTAGTGATTTTATTAAAGAAATAATTTTAAAAACTACTAGTATTTATGTAAAATATCTACTCTTTACAAGTTTCATAATGCTAGCTTAGTGACAACTTGTTAAAAAATGCTATAAGCTATATTATTATAAAGTTTCATCTGTTCAATCTGTTCAGTACTTTTTGAGTTAAAATGGAACAAATATCCAACCGCACAAACTTTCACATTTATAATATCAGTAGAATTACATGTTACTTTAATTATATACTTTAATGCACTTTAAAAAACATATAAGTAAAACAAAATTGAGATATTCGTTAACAATGGTGGGCTTATTTCTAAAAGAAATCTCTTCCAGCCAACCAAAGGAAGTGGATATGACTGTCCAACAGCGGGAAGAGATTACAGTGCAGTTTTTAACACAGAGAGAAAAATAAATAAGAAATTAAAAGTAATAATAATAAANTGAACTGAAAAGATACTAAATTAAAAATATATATTTAAAATATATTTATAGAACATTTATATAACTTTATCACCTCAAACGTTCACAAATTATAATCGACTTCGACACACTTATGATTTAAATACAAATTTGCAATTAAAAAAAGTAACGAGGTTAGGTATATATAAAACTGTGCTATTGTTCCCGCGTATAAACAGTCTGTCTGTACAGTGTACGTTAAAATAATAACAAACGTATGAAGTAAAGCGATATCGTAGACGCGATGGTTACGGGTTCCATTTCCATTCGATGGATTTGTTTATATTTATTATTAGCTTGACGTTTTATCCCGAATGTAGGAGATCAGGATAAGTAGAGGGCAGCGACGTAGTTAGGTGTAAATAAAGTTGGTCCCTCCTCGCGCTAACTGGGGCCTCGCGAGACCTCTTTAAATGCCACAGGACTTAAAATCCTAGAAATAATTTTTCTCTGAATATTTAATACTGTTTAACCGAGTTCTGTAAAAGGAGGAGGTTATCAATAAGAGTGTATTTTTTTAACGTTTGTTACGAACTTTTGACTGGGTGAACCGATTTTGATTATTTTTTAAAAGCTATTATTTATTTGAAAGCTGGTGCTTCCCGTGTGATCTCATTTAATATTATCGACGAATAAGCCAATATCCCGCCAACGCAGCACGGCGATGGCCCTTGAATTGGTTATATAAATAATAATAAGTTGATTTAATTGTTTTTATTTACCCTCTGTTGTGATGTTTCATAAATGGGCCAATCCTTTCTAGAGAAAGGATTGTCTCTTTTATTATTTTGTTAAGGCAGAACCGCATTTTGTATACAAGTATAAAAAATTAAAAAAATGAGGCCATCGTAGCACGGGGGCAGAAGCGTGTTACTGTAAACGCTACCGTTGTGGGTTCGATTCCCTCTCATGGTAATGACATATTTAATATTTTCATTTCCTCCGGTAACGAGCTCACAATTTTATGGGAACGGAGTGTCTATGCACAAAGTTCCCAGGTCCTCCCTGCCTACCCTGCTATGTGTGTGTAAAATAAAATAAAAAGAATCAATAAAAAAAGACTATAAGATTGGTATTTTTACTGACGTGTAGAGTCAGGTGGCTTACACAATGCCAATGTGATATAACAATATTTTATATTCAAAATTTTGTAATTTATATTGGGGGGGTGGGAGTGGGGGGGTATAGATAAAAGTCTAATTTAGGAAAATACTATCAATACTTTTTACATGGTTATGAAGTTAATTACTATAAGTTTAGGTATACTTATGAAGCCGTCTTGGCGCAGTGACATAGTATTTGACTGTAAAGACGAAGGTAGTGGGTTCGAATTATTGTCTTTTTTTTGCTCTGGTAAGAAGACAACGCAATGTCTCTAAAATTTGTCGATGCGTAGGGCTTCTGAGCATCATAACACCACCTTCCCTCTCCCTAAAAAGTAAAGTAAATTTACTTATATTTATAGGCAAAGAGAACCTTTATCTCAGTAACGCTTGGGAATCGAGTTAAAATTCAAACCATATACTCAGATCTACGGTCCCTTGATTTTCATGAAATTAATGTGAGGTGAAACGGCTCTGGCTAAGCTAAGCTTGAATTGAAGCAATTTTTGTACGGAACCTTCGGTAGGCGAGCCCGACTCGCGCTTATCCAGTTTTCTACAGTCTTCATTCTATTTTAAGTGCGTCACAACAGCGTCATATGCCTAATTTACGAAGGTATAGGTATATCTAATTAATGAGTTGACAGTAAATTTTCTTGCGTGGACTATAAGATATGTGTATCGGTTACAAAATTAATTTCAATGATGTTATATATATATATATATACAGGGTGTCCCAGGAGTCAACGATAAAACGAAACCAGGTGAAAGACCAAGTCGTGACAGTTATGAGAAAAATATAAAAAAAAATCTTGGTCATGTACTTTTCATATTATATTGATTTTAAAAAATATCGGAAAAACCTACACCCTGTGGTGGTTTTTCAAGTCCCAGGACTACAAATATTACTCTTTCTTCATTTTTTTTTCTGTAATGTAATCATGAGTAACCCTTCTGTGAATTACAGTTTAAGATTGAAACATACCTGCATCAGTTTTCAATAAAATATCGTGTTTTTGCCAAACATTAAATTCAAAATATTTACTACACCCAACTTTAACCGACTGTACTATAAAAAAAATGTACTACACTGTTTTTGCAAGTAACTTTAAAAGTTGGCGCATTTAATCTGGATTCCGAAATGGTACGACACTTGCTGGATTACTTCTTTGTTGAAGAGAGAAAAATCGAAATACACGATAATCGGGATGACGTTCAGCTTTTTGGTATCTTTTCCGATACATTCTAGCTGCAGCATTTGCGTTACATAACCATTCTCCATGAATGAAATGCATATTGGCAATGTGTCAAAGACCGAGTATATGGCCTGCGAGAGCCCGGACTCGAGCACTGTCCTTATAAGTCCTGGGCCAGCCCCTAAGTCGGATAAGCGTTGCCTGGGCTAAGTGGCGGGAGGTCACTGGTGTGGTCTGTGATCGCAGGATACCGTCCAAACTCTTATCCGGCCAAGGAGATCGTGATCGATGCCTCCAGACTCGTGCATGACGGATCCAAGGTACCTGAACTTTTCCAACTTAGGGGATGGCCCAGGACTTATAAGGATAGTGCTCGAGTCCGGGCTCTCGCAGGCCATATACTCGGTCTTTGACACATTGCCAATATGCATTTCATTCATGGAGAATGGTTATGTAACGCAAATGCTGCAGCTAGAATGTATCGGAAAAGATACCAAAAAGCTGAACGTCATCCCGATTATCGTGTATTTCGATTTTTCTCTCTTCAACAAAGAAGTAATCCAGCAAGTGTCGTACCATTTCGGAATCCAGATTAAATGCGCCAACTTTTAAAGTTACTTGCAAAAACAGTGTAGTACATTTTTTTTATAGTACAGTCGGTTAAAGTTGGGTGTAGTAAATATTTTGAATTTAATGTTTGGCAAAAACACCACATTTTATTGAAAACTGATGCAGGTATGTTTCAATCTTAAACTGTAATTCACAGAAGGATTACTCATGATTACATTATAGAAAAAAAATGAAGAAAGAGTAATATTTGTAGTCTTGGGACTTGAAAAACCACCACAGGGTGTCGGTTTTTCCGATATTTTTTAAAATCAATATAATATGAAAAATACATGACCAAGATTTTTTTTATATTTTTCTCATAACTGTCACGACTTGGTCTATCACCTGGTTTCGTTTTATCGTTGACTCCTGGGACACCCTGTATATATATACTATAACAATAGCAGTATTATTAATTCACGCATTAATAAATAATTATATATATAAAAAAATATTTAAATTTGAAATCCACTTTTCAATTTATTGAAATCAAATTTAAATTATTTTTTATATATATTACAGTAAGTAATGCTATGACGTGGCACCTCTATATGTTGTGGATTTCAAATTTAAATTATTTTTTATATATATAATTATTTATTAATGCGTGAATTAATAATACTGCTATTGTGTGTCCAAATATAATCTGTCTGTTATCTATTCATATAAATAAAATTGCAGTGGCTGTGTGTCTGTCTGTGTATTTTTTTCAAGTGCATACAGTTATTTTTATTTAAGCACCCACAAATTTCTGTTTCTCCGGATTCTTCTCCGGAATCTCCGGTCGGTGAACCAATTTAATATATTCCCATTGGAAGATAGAGGAGGTTGTGGAGCGGAAATTGGTACGGAACATATAGGCTACTTTTTACCCGGAATGCCCGCGAAATTTCCCAAAAAAAAAAATTTAAAGGAAGTAAAGCCGCGAGTGAGTATCTAGTAAATTGTATTTTATT
Source organism: Heliconius cydno galanthus (assembly GCA_036379175.1). Classification (NCBI taxonomy): domain Eukaryota; kingdom Metazoa; phylum Arthropoda; class Insecta; order Lepidoptera; family Nymphalidae; genus Heliconius; species Heliconius cydno. Next base: position 1,464,268 of record JAKRZM010001194.1, read on the forward strand.
ATATACTTAAGCAAAATCTTAATAAATCGTTGAGGGTCGTGAGTTCGATACCCTTTAGGATAAGCGTAAAACATTTTATTTGAGAATTATCAATATTTTTTTTATTTTTGGCTTGCTTATCTGTTTATTTAAAATATAAATTTTGGTAAATCTGAGGTCATCGTGTCGCAGTGTCATAGCGTCTATTAATTGTTGGTACAATATCCACTGGGAAGGAATGCACTTAAATTACTTTTAAGATTATCGCGGAGTCAGCTCCACTAACGAATTCGGGAAAATAAAGAACTCAGTGTTTTGACACTATCATCTGTTTGTTACTAAGCTATGCGGGAAAAGCATGTTTTTTTTTGTATATTCAAGGCACCATTGTGGTGCCGCGCAAAAATATCAGACTAATCGTGCAATAGTATTGAGTTCCAAAAAAAATGGTTGTGAGGTGTCTGTCATCCCAGGATATAACAGATTCATGCTGAGGCCGTCTTGGCGCAGTAGCACATCGTGTGAGTGTATACGCGGTTATCAGTTCAATCCCCAGACGGAGAAATTATTTTTAAAAAAGTCTAGTAAACTTGACACTAGTTCATCTGCTTACTGTCCAATGCGAAAAAAAAGTGTGACGCTGTTAATCTTTGCCATTCTAATTAATATAAACTTATACTTAATTGATCTGTCGTTTATCTTTTAAGTTAGGCAGAAGGTAAGAACGAAAAGATACTTTCTTCACCTAAGTATTTTAATTACAACGACCAATCCAAAAGTCATATATTTTGAAAATAAAACATTCATGCCTGATAATCGAAGCGTAGCTTGTAATGTCAAATATTTTTAACTTTTTCCAGTATCACGAGATCAGGTTATAGTAAAATACAATATGAAATATAAAAAAATACCTATAAATATATGGAATGAAAAAAAACTATTAATGTATTTTCTTTCTCTCTCTTTATATATTTTTATAGCTAATATAAATTAATATATTAAAAAAATATATATTTTATATAGCAACATAGCTTATTGTAAGTTTTCAAATATATTGGCAACATTTATATATGCCAGTCAGATTTACTTACTATCTATTCATACATAACATGAAAATCTCTCAATAAACCAGTTAGCAGTGGCCGTCCTGGCCTTGGCTCAGACGCATTTTGCAAACCATTTGATAGCAGGTCAAAATTTATCAATCTTTCGTAATAAAAATTCTACTATAATAAACTTTTATTACTATTAAGCACAATGCAAAATCGTAAAATGTTATATATTTTTCTATTATTAAATTTCCTTGTGGTTATAAGTGGTTATAAATTGGAACAAGTGGTTGTTCTGAGCCGTCACAACATAAGGACTCCTTTGACTAAGAATTTGGAGCAGTTCTCTTCCAATCCCTGGCCTGAGTGGAAAGAAGCTGGAGTTTTAACTGACAAGGGAGCTAAATTAGAAGAAGACTTAGGTGAATATATTTCACGGTGGCTTCAAAAGGAAACCTTGTTCTCTGAAGATTGCCAGAACGACTCTATTTTCGTGTACTCCAATACTAGGCAAAGGACCAAAGAATCAGCAAAGGCATTCGTGAAAGGTGCGTTTCCAAAGTGCAATGTAACAGTTTATTCGATAAATTCTGACAAAATGGATCCTATGTTCAATCCTATTATACGTAACGATTCACTCATATTAAAAGATTTTATAATAAATGAAATGGAGGCAGCTTTAGATAAATTAGAACTTAAAGAGTCTTATGATTTATTGGAGAAAATATTAGACCTGGAAAATTCTCCAGCGTGCAAGAATGATGGCATATGCAGTTTTGATGTAAGAGATAAAATTGTATACGAAGTCGGGGAAGAACCAGATTTAATTGGGCCTTTACAACAAGGAAATACTATAGTTGATTCATTTCTAATGAGTTACTACGAAGGCATGCCACCAGAAGACGTAGCTTGGGGTAAAATAAAAACAGATGAAAATTGGAAATTATTAACTAAAATCACGAAAGAAAATCAGAATTTACGATTCAATTTAACGACCGCTGCCAAAGAAATTGCAAAACCAATAATTGGTTACATAAAAAATGTATTCGAGAAAGGTTCTCCGAAATTCACCTTATTGCATGGACATGACGCGAATTTGAACTCTGTACTGTCAGCCGTAGGCTTTAAATATTATACACTACCAGATCAATACGAAACTACGCCTGTGGGTGGTAAATTAATGTTCGAAAAGTGGTCGCATGATAATGAATATTTTTTGAAAGTTAGTTTTATTTACCAAAAAACTGAACAATTAAGAGAAAGTACGAAATTATCTGAGGTAAATCCCCCAGGTTGGGTCCAACTGGAGATATCGGGATGTAATAAAAACGAAAACGGTTTTTGCTTATGGAATGACTTCATGAATATAATACGATCAAACTGAAATAGTAGTTTATTATTAGACAAATTACAATTTTGATAAGAAATGAGTTATTTTATTTAGTAATTCTTTGGCTTATCATATAAAATGACGTAAGTGAGATATAAAATGTTATGATCTCGATAAAATGGGAATAACATGACGAAATTGTTGATGTGTATATACAAATGTAATACAAACAACGTCGATTGTTAACGCGACGCGTTCTTGGTTCGATTTTCACTAGGAATAATAAATTATTTTCATTTCCTAGGTAGGCAGAGGGAATCCAGTATTAATGCACTCCGTTCCCCATTACGCCGAATTCCGGAGGCATAGCGTGTTTTGCCTAAATTCAACGTCGCGCTTTGCCTCGACACCAGAGCGAAGTATTGAAAATATAAATTAAAATAATTATTTCATTTCTTCGAGTGGGGATCGAACTCACAACCAGTCGCGTTTACAGTCACACACTTGTGCCCTTGCGGCACGACAGATGTCTATATCTATAAATGCTAAATTAAGCTTTCTGAATAAAATAAAAAATTAAGACTTTTATTTCATACGTCCTTATAAAATAAAATAAAAAAAACAAATGCAGTAAGTATAGTGTTTCCAGTTTTCGTGTGTCTTATCTTTTATATTTCCCTCATGCTTAGAATGCTGCGCTGTATCCCAAAAACAGGTCCCATTTCAGTTGGCATATTTTTTATGTATTTATATTGTACACCGATCACGCAGTAATTTCTGAACTGATTTACGTATATAATTATTGTTTGATCTATGCGTAATAATTATTATTTAGTCCCATAAAAAAATCATACAGTTTGGTCTATTAGTTTTTATTTTATGATGCAACGCAAATCTATCTACTTGTCATTTAATCCCCTTAAAAATTTATTTAGTTTGATTGGACAGTATTAATTTTATGAGCATTTTTTTTTAAGTTGAGTTTATTAACCGTATTCCTGACTACTAGATTTTAGCCTGTCTGTCTGTATATTTGATAACATTTTTCGTGGGTCTAACCATACAACAACAACCTAACTTATATAATCTAGAAATATCCTAGTGCCAAGACTTAAACAAAATAGAACTTAATATTATAAACAATTATAACTTTATACTGGAAAATTACTGTAATAAAATTGTAATACTCTTAAGTCAAAGACTTAACTAGGAAGATTTAATTATTTTTTAGTTGATTTTTTTTTCAGAAACGTGTTTTTTAGTTTTTTTAACTATTAAGTATTTATTGTAAATTGTAATATCGAAGTTGTACAATCCGGAAATTGGTGCGGAACCCTCGGTAGACTAGTCCAATTCGTACTTGACCGGTTTTTTTATATTGTTTTAATGTCATCGATCCTTGATAAGTATACAAAATTTCAAATTAATCCAACTTCAAAATTGGTCACAATCACGTGCAAAGTTTCTGTTACAAACATACATACATACGATCGAAGCTAATAAAGTTTAAAGTTTACATTTAATGTTTAGCTAAAGAGAGAAGCTTAGTCATAAAAAATAGGCAAAAAGTTTTTTTTATTATTTTAAGTCATAATCATTTCATATACAAATAAATAAATGTCTTTTATTATTGTACGCTTTTTACACAATAAACTTTATGTTTATTGTTATTGTCCTTTTTATTTATTTATAGTATTATTTTAAATGAAAATTATTTGCATTTAATTCTTTATTAGATATACAGAATTAAATGCAAATAATTTATTATTTATCTAATACTTTATGTAACCTGTGCACATCCATTCAAAAATTTGATAATAGTCTGTGAATTGTTTTGCTTCTCTTAAAATGTAAATATTTAGTTGTCAAATCAAATTTCATTATGATTTTCCAATTTTGTACAAATTATAAGATGTTGAAGAAGATTCTCTATAAAAAAATAGGTACATAATGTAAACAATACATACAATCTATTAAAGATTTCGAAATTTTACCATTTTAGGGTATATTCCCTTGACCTCTATTATTTATTTGCATCTTTTACAACAGCTTTCGTTTGTCCTTCACTGCCAATATGTATAATAAAAACGTAGCTTGCACTTTTTATTTTATATTAACATGTGCTATCATGCAAGTTTCACTATTTGTTTATATCATATTTTATCACTCCGTTTCTTCATTAATTTTGGATAAAGTTGTTATTTTAAGTCGACATAATGTAAGGACTCCTTTGTCTAAAAACTTAAATAAAATGACGCCGTACCAGTGGCCGGAGTTTGAAGAGAAACCTGGATTTTTGACTAAAAGGGGTTTTTTATTAGAAGAATATATGGGTAAATATTTTTATAATTGGCTGAGCAATGAAGGTGTATTACCAAAAGGCTGTCCCAGTGAAAAAGATTTATATGTATATGCAAATTTTATGCAAAGGACATTGTATTCTGCAAAAGCCTTTACAAAAGGCTTTCCGAACTGTAATATAACAGTTCATCATGCATCTACAAACAATAGTGATCCAATTTTCACCCCATTTATACATAATGCCACCAATGCCTTTAAAAATATAGCTTTAAAAGAAATGGAAAGTGTTTTAAATCACTTATATATAAAAAAATCTTATAGATACATGGAAAATGTACTAAATTACAGAAATTCAAGCTTTTGCATAGTAGATAAGAGATGTGATATGAATAAAGAAGTAAATAAACTTAATATAGCCACAGGCCAAAAACCAAAATTGTCTGGACCTTTAAAAATAAGCAATGAAGCAGTTGATGCATTTCTTATGGCTTATTACAATGGGATTAATTTAAATGAGGTAGCATGGGGAAAATTAAANATCTTATAGATACATGGAAAATGTACTAAATTATAGAAATTCAAGCTTTTGCATAGTAGATAAGAGATGTGATATGAATAAAGAAGTAAATAAACTTAACATAGCCACAGGCCAAAAACCAAAATTGTCTGGACCTTTAAAAATAAGCAATGAAGCAGTTGATGCATTTCTTATGGCTTATTACAATGGGATTAATTTAAATGAGGTAGCATGGGGAAAATTAAATGAAACTACAAAATGGGATGTCATATTGAAATTAAGTTCAGGATACCATAACGTAACTTATAATACAACACACATAGCAAATGATCTAGCGAGACCTCTAATTTTATATTTAAAAGATTTATTTCTCAATAAAGATGTCAAAGTAAATCTTTTAATGGGTCACGATGCTAATATTAATGTTTTAGTCAATGCTATGAAATTTAAACCTTATTTTTTGAAAAATAACTTTGTTTCTACACCTATAGGTGGTAAAATAGTATTTCAAAAGTGGTTTGATAAATCAAAAAATATATATTTATTGAAAATTGAGTATGTATATCAATCTAATGAACAATTAAGAAATGCTTTAGTTCTGTCTTCGGATAAGCCTCCTCAGTTTGAAATATTGGAATTAGAAAAGTGTAAAATTAATAATGATGGTTTCTGTTTATGGGATGATTTTGTTAAGTTTTTAAATGATTTTCCTGTTTATTTTCTAGCTGGCTTATTGAGTGGCGGAACTTAACACTGCGCTTTGTATTATGGGAACTAGGATATTGATATAATTTAAAAATAATCAATCCCCCTAGTGTGTATTGAACATTTCCTGATAATGTACTATTAAAAAAATATATAGTGGGATTCAAATCTATCCCACGTCTTTGAAAAACTTTCCCAATAAAAAAAAATCTAATCTTGTAAAAAAAAAGATTTATTGCCATTAATTAATTATTTGTGATGGCAACCCAGTTCTTTTATACTCTAGTCATAACATACCTAACAGTGTTCTAAATATATTTTTATTATAGGTACAATGTACATAATTATATTATAAAAATTGTTTCATATAATATATCTTTATACTATACTAATATTAGATAATAACTGTAGCTACTATGGATTTTTGTGCCTTATTAAATTTTTTGTATATTTGAAAATTAGAGATTTACTTTATAAATATTTTTAATATATTTTATGCAAGTTATTTTAATAAAAAAAACGTTTATAAAGTTGTGTTCTTCCTATTTATAAACCCGATACGTGTTTTAGACGATTATGATTATATGACGAAGTTTAGCTTCATGCTGTATCCTGCATACCGCAGGGTAGGCAGAGGGAACCTAATATTAAGACGCGCCGTTCTCCATTTTATCCCTAATTTGTCGAGGTATTGCGTGTTGAGTGGTGGAATTCGACTCGACTCGATTTCAATACAAGGTATAGCTGATATCTTTAGTGCTAGAATTCCAATCTGCGTATTTCACCCATTTTAAACTCTGCGGATGGACTGCTGGAGGGCGGCATTGAACGCCACGGTCAATCTTAGATCTCTGCGGCTTCATCTCTGTCTCCGTCTAAGAATTGTGTATAATTTCACATTCCTAGAGAAATTCCTCGATAAATGGACTACCTATACAACACAAAAACAATTTTCCAATTTGAACCAGTACTTAGTTTCTGAGATTAACGAGTTCAGCCAAACAAACTTCAGTTTTTTAAGATTAGTATAGATAATAATAGAAACTATAATATGAAATTATTTTAACTCACTTATGCCAAATCACATGGTCACCCAACCAGAATGGGACGGATGCTGCGCTGCAAAGCGATTATTGATTTAAGTAATGCACTTCAGTACAATTCTCACCTGTGGAGCTTTCAGACGTACTTTCCAGACAGAAAAATAAATATCTAGATTTTATAAACAACCTAGAGCCATACTTAAACAATTATCCCAAAAGTCAAGTGAGAATGAAGTTACTTCTAGCAGCTTTGCTAATCAATTTGCTGGCTTTTTCAATTTGTGAAGAATCAAAGGTACGAAGGCTGGGCCGTTCGAAGAATTATTTTATAGGTTACATTAAAGATATTCAGGATAAACTGAGAAAGAAGTTCGATTGCCCGATGCTAGTCGACCAACTTTTGCCGGAAACAGAAGATGTGATATTCCGAAATCGCATTCAGACTTTGCTCCATATGAAAACGGAAAATGAGAGCTGTTCCCAATCGGAATTTGAACCTGAACCCGTTCCAACGATGATGATAAAAAACAAATTCAAGACCAAAAAGCTATTATACGACAAGGAGTCTTTACAGAAATGCAACGTGACAATAATTTTCATTGATCCTGCCGAATGTGGGGACTTATGCAGTGATCCTTATGCCGAAATAGTTTTTGATCCTGAAGAGTTAGATGTATATAATATATGAATGTCCGTCCGTCTTTTACTACTTTCTTGTGTAGGAGAGGACTTAGTGTCTAAACTCTAAGCTCTCCTGTATTTGATGTAACGTTATGTTTCCTATATGGTATGTAGCTTTGCGAGTGTGAACTATTTTTTGTATTTTGGAACATTTTATTTTTGTATTTGTGTAGAGGTGTAATGAGTGATGGAACTGAACTATACGCTTTAAGTATCTAAATATATTGAGATTTGAACTTACCACCAATGCAATGTGTTAGAGAGATAGTTTCTTAGGTGTTTTTGTTACTTATTTGCTTTTATTTTAATTTGTTTATATTTTAATATAATTTTTGTCATTGCTATTTTGTGTAAATAAATATTGAACTAATTTATGTACTAAAATATGGATTTTCTTTTAGTTAAGTTTGTACGAAAAAAAGTTTCTTTTTATCCTAATATTCACTTTTTATACGCTAAAGCCTAAATAAAACTATTTTTTAAACATTTACTGTACATACAAAAAAAATGCGCAGCGAATACTAAATTTTATATTACTTTTCTAATAGTCTATAAGAAATGCTTACTTGTTTTATGTAACTTATAAAAATAATATAATTTTCTAATATTAAAATAGATGATGTATAATGTTGTCATCTTTAATGGTTCAAATTAAGTGGATCGCCCTGAAATGGGTAGCGAGTTCGATTTTAAATACTTAATGAAATTGAATTGTATTAGAATATTCATTTCAATGTAATATAAAACACTTAATAAATGTTTAAAATTAATTATATTGTTTCATTTATTTAAAAAAAATATATATTTTAAACGGATTTGCCGCTTTATACAGCAAATCCTAGTAAGTAAAGAAAGCCTCGATATTTCCAATTTGAGACAATTGTATATGGAGTGGCTGAACTCAACGCCGCAAGTGGGATACCAACGACGCACAAAGTTTTCTGCCTATTTTTCATTATTACAGTGGGCGAAAACTTTATTATAGAACAATTATTTCTTTAGCGTTTCAGTATTATATTTATAGACCTTCACTTTTTTTTAAAACATTACTGCATATATTTTTTAAGCTGTCGTGTTCGTTTCGATGCAAGTGCTACTCTCAAAAAATACTGGTTGGATTAGAAAAAAAAACATTAAATATAATAAAAATTTGCTTCACGCTGTATCACACAACAGGATAGGCACAGGGAGTTTAGTGTCAAGACACTCTGTTTCTCAGTTTCCGCCGATTTCTTAAGACCTTGCGTTTTGAGTGGCGAAACAGAATGCCACACCGCACCTTACCTCGTTACCAAAGCGAGGGCTCAAGGAAATGAAAATATTAAATAATTCATTCGCCTGTGTTGGAATCCAACCCACAACCGTCGCGTTTAGTGTCGCACGCGTCTGAGCGACGAGGGTATCAATCATTATTAAAAAATAATTAGACTAAATATATAATTAATAAATATAATGTAATATGTAAGTACATGGGAGGTGTGGTATAATTTAAAAAAAAAAAACACTTAACCTAATAAAAATTATAATTTCTTTATAATTAATTTAATAAATGAACGTTAATAACGAAAACACCAGGGAGGAATTATCATCATTAACTACTTATATAATATATTAAAAATTAATTATATTATTATAAAAATAACGAATTATAAAATTTCCTCGCTACTGGTAACGAGTCAAAACGACTATAAATACGAGGCTTGTGGGTTCGATTATTTTACTGGAATATAAACTTTATGTTACTGAAATATCCCGAGTATAGCAAGATAGGAAGATTTCCATAGACCTATCTTGCTAACCCAGTGTTACGGTACTACGTTCACCACTTTCCGCAGAATTTTCAAAACATTGCATATTGAATGGTGGCGCTCAACGCGCGCATTGCCAGAGCCAGGAAATAAATATATTAAATAATACATTTCGTCGATTGGGAGTGGAACCCACAACCGCCGCGTTTACAGCCACACACTGTACCAATGCACCGCGACGACCTATATTATTAATATACCTATGCATATATTATACAAATATACATATAAATATAAATATAGATAGAGATAAAGATCTCAGTGCTATAAAATCTTGGGCTGAATCTTTTGGATTGCTAGTTAACCCTAAAAAATCACAAGCAATTATTATTGGCAGTAATAAACTTAGAGTTAAAATAAATTGGGATTCAACGCCAAAAATTCTTTATTCGGGTGTTGAAGTTAAATACTGTAATAAAATTAAAAACTTAGGTCTAACTTTTGACAGTAATATGTCCTGGGCGTCGCATATTAATGACATCAGCAAACGCATACATTTCTCTTTCCATTCTCTTAAGCGTCTCCAATATTTCCTCCCTCATAAAACCAAAATTATGCTAGCGCAATCTCTTCTCTTGCCAATTCTTGACTACGCTGACGTCTGCTATTTAGATGTGACGGAGGAGCTACTTAACAAGCTAGAGCGACTTCAAAACCTCACTATACGCTTTGTCTTTGGTCTACGTAAATATGATCANTCAGTTCTCCACTTTTCACCTTTATTTGTTGTATTAAATAAATATTAAACATAAACATTAAAATATAAGAATAAAGAATCTGAACATGTATTGTATACACAAAAACAAAATTTACTCAAAACTTTTGTATGGAATGTTTATATTATTTTAATACTAAATACATACTTAATATGTATAAATACACGTGGCGCGCGGAGAACGGAGTATCCTAACACTATGTTCCCAGGTTCCTTTTGCCTTCCATGCTATATGCGGGATAGCGTCTGCCTCACGACTGGCCTCAAATAAATTAAATATTTTGAAATATTTTTTTTTCTTATAAAAATCGACAATTAAAATAAGAAAAAAGATATTAAAAACTACTACTACTACATTTCTACAATTTTAAAGTACACCAGGGCAGTATAACTTTTTTTTATAGAATCAATAGGAAAAATTAACTAAAAATATACTGAAACATAAAGAAAATCTTTAAATACCTCATAATTAATGCAGAATCATAACTTTTAAAACTAATTATTGCATTATTCAATATTACTAAAAAATATATACAATGCCATTATTTCCTTTTAATTAAAATTTTGCAAATTTATGGGAAAACAATAAAATATTAGAAGAAATAGACTTTTACAATCAGTTCTTATCAAAACCGGAAATTATAGAAATTTTTAGTTCCTTCACTATTATTAATTTAAAATATAAAAAACATTATTTACAGATATGAATTAAAGGAAACTATGTACGCAGTGCCTCCGAAATTCGGCGGATGTATCTCACGAAACGTAATAGTTTTGGCAATCAAAATTTTCAAAGATAATGTATTTCTGTTGCCGCTATAACAACAAATTTAAAAAACTAAATAAAATAAATATTTGAGGTGGCATTTTATACGACAGACATGATTTTTTTTCCGTTAACTATGAAGTTAACGATACGGAACCATTCGTGCGCGTGTCCGACTCGCACTTGCCCGGTTTTTTTTATACATATTATATTATTTAAGTAGTAGCCTTATCTAATTGAGCTAACTGATGTGTCAATCTTTCTTCTCGCGCTCTCCTCGCTTGACCTAACGCTCTCTTCTCAGCAAATTGATATACAAATGTTTCCACTGGAATTTTACCTGAAAATAGAGAGAAAATCATTTAGATTTACGGAACGGAATCGCCTTACTTTACTATTGGATATTATTTATCTTTGATGCTGGAAAAAGCGATGAGCTACTTTTTTAGCTTCATACTGTATCTCATTACAGAGTAGGTAGTGGGAATCCAGGAATCTAGTTCCGCCATTAAATATGCAATGAAATCTCGAAATAGAGCAAAAAGTTGCCTTAACACTAGCTTCTACGTACTTATCTTAATTTTGCTATAAGCAGGATACAGTGTGAGGCTAAAAAAACAAGAACCTACAAAAACAAACTGCTCGGCAATAGTTTCAGAGTCGTCATCCGCTTTTAATGCGGCTTCTCTCAATAAATTTTGGTCCTATGTGTCATACATCTCTGATAACTTATGGTGTATTCTATTCAATTCTTTGTGTCTGACTGTAAGCACAACAGTTGTGGATTCGATTCCCACACCAACGGCAATGAATTGATTTCTCTGATTTGGCTACAATGAGTGTAATGTTTTGAAAATTGGGCACTGCATGGAGAATGCAGACTCTTGACAGTAGTTTCTTGCCTACCTTACGATGATTGGACTACAATATGAAATTTCAAAAATTCTAAAAACGAGAGTGGGATAGAATGTGAAAAAGAAAAAATAAACACAAACATACCTAATAGAAATTGTTCAGCAATAGTTTCAGCATCTTCATCAGCCTTCAACGCGGCTTCCCTCAAGCAATCTTTGATCCTGTGCGGGTCATACATCTCTGATAACTTCTGATGTTTTCTATTCAATTCTTCAAATGCCATTTTCATTTGTACTATAGTAGAAATTTTGTCTAAGACATCTGTTTTCAAATTGTCCAGCATTTGCTGTTTTAATATGTTCTCTTGGGCTATTTTTTCTATGTTTGTCATTAGTTCTTCTGTTTTTAGGTCAAGTTCTATTAGTTGTGGGTTTGTTTCTAGTAGTTTGTCCTATAAAGTAGTAATGAGCAAAAAAATTTTAAATTAAAAGATATAATGGGACTGAGTCTGACTGTTAATGTGGTGCTTGTGGGTTTGAGCCTTGATGAGAATATTAAATAATTCATTTCCCAGAGTGGGAATCGAACCCACAACCTGTTGCCTGCATCTACATTTCATTGACTGAACTCTACATTTTGTTTTAATAAAACAAAATTAAAAATTTCAACACAAACTTGATGGAACGGTTTGTTTAAAATCTATAAAGAAATATTTTCATAAGGTACTTATTTATTATAAGTAGTAGTATAGAAATAATTAATATATTCTTAGTAACATAAATAATGTTTTTAACTTTAACAATCTATGTTTGTATGGCAAATATAACTAGTGATATAATAAAACAGTGTGGTAATTTTATACCTGCAAATCTGGATTTTCCATTATTTCCTGTAATTCTTCAATAGTTAATTCACCTAGTTCAGGAAACATTAAAGATTGAGCGCTATATTGAGATTGAGGACTTGTATCTGTCGATTTATCTTCTTGACCCAATAAAGTAGGTACAGCCCTCTGAAATTCACGTATAATAGCCTGTACTATACGACCTAAGTCTGCATGAGGAGTGTAATTCACTAAGCCTGGAGCTCCGACAACTTGGTTAGAATTTTCAGCAAGCCATGGATGTGGGAAAACAGGATTTACAAATATATTAGGCTTATCATTGGGAAAATCTGGTGGTAATACCACGTTTAAGCTCAAATTTCGACCTTCAGTACTGAAGTCGACTCTGTACTCTGTGTTCTCTTTTGTTTCTGTGACATTGTCGTTGAAAATTTTTAATGTGTCGATCTGTCGTCTTCTTATATCTTGCTCAGTTAGGTATTGTCGTGGCAACATACTTAAAAAACTGAAATGAAACAAAATCGAAAAAACATTTTGTTATATAGCCTCAAGAACTACTTAAGAAATACATATAAATTTTTTTACATTACAAGTAATTAAGTCGCAAAATGTAAATTTTAATATTATACCTTTATTCTACTAAAAGAAAATTTATCTAGAACTATATTGAATTATTTTTTATCAAAAGACAAACTAAAAACAAACGAATCAATACTTTTTATGGAACGTCACTGTCACTTGTCAACAGTTCAGTTGTTAAATAAATAATTCGTTCAGAATTTATGATGAATATAAAAAACAAATACAAAAATTCAAACATTCTTTAATAATGAAAGTTGTAATTAAAACTAATAGTTTAAAAGAAAGTATAATACTTTTGTAAATTTTATTATTATTCACAATAAAAAATTTATTAGCGCCTGAATAAACATAATAGTCATAATAAGTCGCATGACAATTTGAGAAACCTATACAAAATCAAATACCATTATTTTATAAAAAAATTTAGTCATAACTTAAAAGTATGATTTCTTTTAATTATTTATTATTAAAAAAAAGCAGGTTCATGCGTTGTTCCTGATAGCAGAGGGAACTTTGATACTAGGATCAAATGGTGAACGGAATATCCCCAGACAGACATACGAGGTGTGTTCAAAAAGTAAGGTGACTTTGTATTTTTAAGAAAAAATATTTATTTATTTATCAATATTTATGTTGTCCCCTTCAAAGTAATCCCCCTCAGATACAATACACTTATGCCAACGGTTTTTCCAATCGTCAAAGNTTTTGTAAACTTTATTATTATTCACAATAAAAAAAATATTTGCGCCTGAATAAACATAATAGTCATAATAAGTCGCATGACAATTTGAGAAACCTATACCAAATCAAGTACTATTATTTTATAAAAAAATTTAGTCATAACTTAAAAGTATGATTTCTTTTAATTATTTATTATGAAAAAAAAAAGCAGGTTCATGCGTTGTTCCTGATAGCAGAGGGAACTTTGATACTAGGATCAAATGGTAAACGGAGTATCCCCAGACAAGACAGTACTTTCACCACATTCCACCAAATTATCAAGACATTGCGTACTGACTGTCGAGTAGCGAAACTCCACGCTGCGTTTTGTCTATAAGAGCGGGAAATAATAAAAATAAAATGAAAGTAAATAAAATAAAAAAAATCATTTAGTAGAGAACCTAATTTTAAGACACTCTGTTCCCTATTTTTTGCCCAATTTTTCGAAACATTGCGTTGAGTGACTCTACGCCGGACTTGTCAGAGCGAAGGAATGAAAATATTAATAATAAATAATTATTCATTCCCTCGAATGAAGATCGAGCCCACGACCGTCATGTTAAGGTCACACGTCAAACCCTTGTGACGTACAGGTACCCTGTATTCATATACAGGTCTTTGAGGCGCAGCGGCACAGCGTTTGACTGAAAACGATGCACGAAGGCTGTGAGCCCGATTCCCATTCTGCGGAATTAATTCAATCAATTCCTCGCTCAACTTACCTAAGACTACGCGCGGCGTTAGTTTTTATGATATCCTCTAGTGGTAATCAAACCCACAACCACCGCGTTACGACGGCCTCAATGCTTCAATTATTAATTAGCAACGTGAAATATCTAATTAAATCCGTAATAATAGCGCTGTGTAACGGCAGCGGGCGCGAGCTTAACAAATCGTAACATTATATAATATTTACAATCGCATCTAACGCAACAAAATTTCGTTATAAGTCAAGGTTTTCTTATATAACAACGATAAATAAGTAATTTTTAAATTTTAGACTGTAGCGTGGGTCTTTTATTAATTTTCTTTTGTTTATCTTTTTCTAGTTTCACGCTTTATCACGCGTGGTAGGAAGAGAGAGTCTAGTGAGTAGTGTCAAGGCATTCCATTTTCTAATTTTCGTGTTGAGTGGTGGTATAGCGGAACCCAATCCTGCACCAGAGCAGTTAAAAATAACATCTTCACGCATTTTCCCGTATAGACGAATTGAACCTAGTATTAACATAATTCGTTTTCCATTTTCCGTTGAATTTGCGGAACATTACGTGTTCGGAAGCGGAACTCAACGCTGCGTTTCATATACTAAATATATTTAATGTAAATTAAATATATATCTCATTCCATATATGTCAATGTGGGTTCGATTCCCATTTGAAGGCATGAATCAGTTTCATTTCGTCGCTTTGGTAAACTATACATTCATTATAATTAAATAGCACATTGTTATAATCTGTGTATTTTAGTATAACCATATTTAAATGTCTTAATATAAGTATGTTAACTTATCGAAAAAATGTAATTTTCATTCAACTACTTTGTATTATATAAAATAATGATTATTCAGTGATAATAATTGGATTCAAT
Organism: Heliconius cydno galanthus; assembly: GCA_036379175.1. Lineage (NCBI taxonomy): Eukaryota > Metazoa > Arthropoda > Insecta > Lepidoptera > Nymphalidae > Heliconius > Heliconius cydno. Next base: position 1,479,750 of record JAKRZM010001194.1, read on the forward strand.
TCATAGTATGCAATTTATCATTAACATTTTCTTTTACGTAAAATTATCGTCTGTAAACTGACTTGACAGATAACAAGTTTTTTCTATTATTTAATACAAACAATTTACTATAAGAAAATAATGAACTTATTAACACTCGGGGTTTTATTTAATCTGACCTCTTCAGTTAATTGTTAATTATAATTAACTGCATACGACTATACTAGCAGTCAACAAAGTAACTAAGGTACGTATGTGTTGTGATAATCACGAATTCTGATATCCTATAATATTGTAATGATATTATATTTTTATGTATTTTTTCTTATGATTCACGCTGTATCCCGCACCCTGGGGACCTAGTGTTAAGATACTCCATCGTCATCATGATTTTTTTATCCAATTAAACAATCTTCCACGTAAAAACGTTTTTTCAACAACTAATTTTGGAATTACAATATCATTGGACCTGTAGTTCTTGAGATTAACGCGCTAAATCAAACAAGTTCTTCTCTAAATTCTTTAAATTCTCTAAGTTTTTTATATCTAAGTTATTCGTTCATTATTTTTTTTATGATTATTATTAATATTTGTTGATTGACCTAATATCTCGAATTATCATCCTTATCAAGTAATATTTCATCATAAGGACTCCAGCCGAGGTTGTATTGAATATGGTAATACCGGAACTACTAAATTACATGAAGATGGCATGTCATAAAAATTTATTGAGGTCGAAAAGCTCCTTAAAAGCTTACATTAAAGAAAATTGTTAATGATTTAAGGCTCGTTAAAATCGAAAACTTTTAGGGTTCCATGCTTAAAAAAACATGTTACTTTTCATATGTCTTTGTTTGTATGTCTATCCGCCCCTCAGTCAGAAATATTTTTCTCTAGATCGCTTGGACGTAACAAGCTGAAATTAATATCAAATATCCAAGGCTATTGTCTCTTACAGCACAGAAAGAAATTAGGCTTGCAATTAACGCCTTTTAAAGACACGAACATTTGTCCCGATTTTTCTCTATTTTATATGAAATTCGTCGCGTGATCGATTCGTGACAGGATCCTTTTAACCTGGAATTATGAAAATTTCCAATAAGTGGAAAGTTACAATGCAAATAATGGGAAAAATCTAAAAATTGGCCATTTAGAAGTATTCCATAAATCACAGAAAAAATACACCACTACTAATTATTTGTTTTCTAGCACGTAGTAGCACGTAGCAGAGTAGACAGAGGGAACCTAATGTTAAGAGGAAACCCTCGAGTGGGAATGGAACCCACAATCTGTCGTGTGCTCGTGCGCCACGCCTAGCCTCTAAACAATTTTTCTATTACAATATCTGTGTACCCACATTTCTGGATATTTACGCTCTGAACCTTATTTGTAGTTAGTTTTAAACAAAAAGTTCATTTGCAGCAAGTTCATAATCTCAAGATTTCCCTTGACCTATAATGATGAAACTTGTACAAAATTGTCAATGGGCGAGTCCGACTCGCACTTGACCAATTTTGAATACAGATAACTATAGTAATAAAGACAAGTACTTATAGACGAATTTTAAGTGATTTGTGTAATTTTTCGCTTAAAATTATCTTAATTTACTTAACCTTCAAGACAGGCTGTACAATTTCTATAACCTCCCGCATATAATATGGTACGGACATATAAATTACTCATGGATATATCTGGTGATATTTTCCAAGGAGACCTGGCCTCCAGGGGTCACTGAGAAGCGATGACCTTATAGAAAGCCGTAGTCGAGTTAAAGTTAAAAATGTTACCGTTGTAACTCTTTTTTAACAGTTTATTTTTATTTTTTAACAGCCATTTAAAACGCTAAGTGTCGAAAATTGGGCGGTAAGAGGAGAAAAAATGCTTAAAGTTAGAATATGTCTCTCACTCATTCACGCAAAACTGTTTTTATATAATAGAAAGAAATATTTCTGCCATGCTTAATTCCTAACTTAGTGAAAATTGTTCAACAGAGTGACCCATCACTACAGTCAGTAAAAATCACAAAAAGTGCGTTAATTTGCGTTCATTTGCAACACTCTAGGTCACTGTCAAGAAATAATAAAGTAAGCGAAAAATTTTATTCAGCATTAATAAACGTAAACATAAATATATTTAAGACCCTCGTGGCACAGTGGAACAGCGCGTTTCTGTAAATAACTACTTGCTGTTTAAGTCACGTAGGGCAGATATACATATATAAAGCATAATGTTTTAAATGGAAAAGTAAGTCTAACTAAATTATACTGTAGCGATTGTGATTGAACTTTGATTATTTCAGAGTTTATTTAAGAGAGATCTAAGAGCTAAGGACAAAAGTAGGTAGTTTTGGTCTATGAGCGTACCCAAAGATTTTTCCAGGCAATGCTCTGGCCTTCAGTGGTTGACATGGTTTAATGACGATGTAACGTGAAATCGATCGTCGATTTAATTATTTTCAAAAGAAAAGAAATTGTGATTTTTTTTTATTTTGAAAAAAAATTGTGAGATTTTATTAACTTTAGAACTATTTTTTTAATTTATCATTTACTGCTAAACAGCCATTCCTAGGCCCATTGCTATGACCCCTATGTTCTCCGCCTTCTAGGGCTTCTAGTACGGTGGCGAAAACAAGATTGACTTAACACTAGGTTCCCTCTGTCATGACGCGGGTAAAGCAAGACCTATAAAAGTAGATAATTGCTGTCCTTGTGGAAAAAAGTGATGCTGCAGGGGAGCATTAAGTTGAAATTTTCTCGATATTCCTACGGGAACGAGAAAAAAAGCGATTTTCTTATATATTTAGTAGCAATATATAAACTAGCAGTGTATATTAATCTATATATATAAAATCAAAAGGTCACTCATTCATCACGAAATCTCAGAAACTATAAGTGCTAGGAATCTCAAATTTTGCATAGGAGTTATCTATAGGACATAGGTGCTCGCTAAGACGGGAATTTGCAATATTCGACGTCTAAGGGGTTGTTTTTGGGGTTGAAAGTTTGTATGAAACTTCGTTATTACAAATGCTAGGAGTCTCAAATTTTGCATGGACGTCACTTATAGGACTTAGATACTCATGGAAATAGAAATTAATAATAAATAGTTCACGCAGGCGNTTCAACAGAGTGACCCATCAGTCAGTAAAAATCACAAAAAGTGCGTTAATTTGCGTTCATTTGCAACACTCTAGGTCACTGTCAAGAAATAATAAAGTAAGCGAAAAATTTTATTCAGCATTAATAAACGTAAACATAAATATATTTAAGACCCTCGTGGCACCGTGGAACAGCGCGTTTCTGTAAGCACGATGGTTTTAGGTACGATCCCACTCGGGGAAATAACTATATTTATTCCCTAGCTCTAGTTGAAAAAAGTGCTGCGTTAGCTTCTACCACTTAACACACAATGTTTTGAATTTTAGCAGAGTAATGAGGTTAAAGGTCTCAAAAATATATTATTGAGAGGTCATCGTGGCGCAGTGGAACATCGTCCGACTGTAAACGCAACGGCTGTGGATTCGATTTCCACTTGATGGAATGAATTATTATCATTTCCTCACTCTGTTAACAAGAGAAACCGCGGAATTACAATCCACACACACAACTCGTAATGACTCGAAAAATTGATGGGAAATCGGAGTGCCAGAACACTAGATTCTGTCTCTAAAAATATATTCATATATATAAAGTTCAAACGTAAATACATATATATATATATTTTCAATTGTAACCGCATTTCTAACTGTATTCAAAGTGGGTCGAAATAACTACTTGCTGTTTAAGTCACGTAGGGCAGATATACATATATAAAGCATAATGTTTTAAATGGAAAAGTAAGACTAAATAAATTATACTGTAGCGATTGTGATTGAACTTTGATTATTTCAGAGTTTATTTAAGAGAGATCTAAGAGCTAAGGCCAAAAGTAGGTAGTTTTGGTCTATGAGCGTACCCAAAGATTTTTCCAGGCAAGGCTCTGGCCTTCAGTGGTTGACATGGTTAAATGACGATGTAGCGTGAAATCGATCGTCGATTTAATTATTTTCAAAAGAAAAGAAATTGTGATTTTTTTTTATTTTGAAAAAAAATTGTGACATTTTATTAACTTTACAACTATTTTTTTAATTTATCATTTACTGCTAAACAGCCATTCCTATGCCCATTACTATGACCCCTATGTTCTCCGCCTTCTAGGGCTTCTAGTACGGTGGCGAAAACAAGATTGACTTAACACTAGGTACCCTCTGTCATGACGCGGGCAAAGCAAGACCTATAAAAGTAGATAATTTCTGTCTTTGTGGGAAAAAGTGATGCTGCAGGGGAGCATTAAGTTGAGATTTTCTCGATATTCCTACGGGAACGAGAAAAAAAAAGCGATTTTCTTATATATTTAGTAGCAATATATAAACTAGCAGTGTATATTAATATATTATATAGTATTTAGGAGCTTATTATAGAAAATTTTCATTATATCTTATTTAATACATATATTCGCCAACTATTTCTATAAAAGAAGGCGTGATTAATGTGACCTACTTTTCGTATGCTCGATTTGACGCAGCCAAAATATTATGACGAAACCAATACACCAAGTTAAAGAAAATAACTTATCACTTCCTAATTATGTTTTATGTAACAAATCGTATCGCAGTCGCTGTCTCTACATTCGCGCGGCGTTAAGCTCCGCCCCTTAGCACGGAAAAATTTGAATTCAGACTGAAATAGAAGGATGGAGTGTCTTGATATTTAATTCTCGGTCTATCTTGCTCTATTTCAGCTGAAAAAAAGTAAATGAAAAAAATAATTCAATAGAATAATCTTTTTTGTCAAACAGTCATTGAACCCGCTATAACCGTCATTTCAAGCAAAACCTTAGCGATTTTTTTCGGCAAACCCAAATCAATGGTACCAATCTTGAAGGTTATTTCATTCACAACAGTGGAAGGGGGATCGACGCGACTATCTTCCACTTTCTACTAACGTCATTTTAAGGCGAAACGCCGTCGAAAACGCATCGCTTACCCAAAAAAAAAACGCATTTTACATAATATTTTAGTTATTTTGTAACAGTTACGTAACAAGCCTCGTTTCTTGGCCCCAAAATTCTTGATTTTACGATGACTTTAGTGCAGTGAGTGTTCTAGTGGTAGTGCCCCGTGAATTTTCTATAGGACAGGTCAGTTTTATTATATATACGAGTACGTACGTACAAACATATATATTTATTTACTATTACATATAAGAGCTTATTATATATAACTTTGATTTTAGATCTCTTATAGTTATTGCGAAATATTGACAGTAACCTAAATATTATTTCTCATAATATATCAAAAGTAAAAGTTTTATGCCAACCGGTTGATGTATGCTCGTATTGTAGGGAAACGGAATTGGAAAAAGCGAAACTGATTTTTTTTTCGTTTGGGAAATGGTTTTTTTTTGTGTTTTTATGTACATAGTTTTAGGATGGCGGGTGATGGTTTATTTTGAATATATTATTATTCAATATTAGTGACCTGGTTTCGTATATATTATGCATTATGCTTATAATGCGTAAGTAATAAAGGTGATAGTGTTTATATTGTTTTAAATTTTGATTTTGTAAAAATAATTAAATATATTATTTTTAAATATTCAATAATTTAAAAAATGTTTAGATTTCAAAAATACATATGTGATTATAAATATAAGTAACATAGGTTATATTTTTTGTATTGTTTTGTTTGTTAAGTCTCTTTACAAATATATAGGTACATATTTACGTCCAGTAAATTATTAATAATAATTAATTTAGAGTTTTTTACATTCAACATAAAGACGCCGTGGCACGTCTTACATACTGACTGTAAAAGCGACGGCTGTGACAACGATTCCCAGTCGTGGGAACCTAACCTAACCTAACCTAACTTCTTGAAAGTTGAGCGACTTTCGGATTCCCACATTCCAGGAAAAGAAAGAGTCTTAACACTAGTTTCCCTCTTCTTACCCTGCTAGATGCGTGATACAGCTTACAGCTGAAAAAGGAACTTTTCAAAGTTCCATTTCTGTCTGTACATTCCACTCATTTTTGCAACATTTTGTGTCAACCAGAACCAACGCATTCTAACGTTTCCTTCAACCAGATTGCTATTGCGGGAATGTGTTTTTTTTTTATATAAACATTTCACATTTCTCAACGANATAATTTAAACAATGTATAGATTTCAAAAATACATATGTGATTATAAATATAAGAAATATAGGTTATATTTCATATATTGTTTCGTTTGTTAAGCCTCTTTACAAATATATAGGTACATATTTACGTCCAGTAAATTATTAATAATAATTAATTTAGAGTTTTTACATTCAACATAAAGACGCCGTGGCACGTCTGACATACTGACTGTAAAAGCGACGGCTGTGACGACGATTCCCAGTCGTGGGAACCTAACCTAACCTAACTTCTTGACTTCTTGAAAGTTGAGCGGCTTTCGGATTCCCACCTTCCAGGGAAAGAAAGAGTCTTAACACTAGTTTCCCTCTTCTTACCCTGCTAGATGCGTGATACAGCTTATAGCTGAAAAAGGAACTTTTCAAAGTTCCATTTCTGTCTGTACATTCCACTCATTTTTGCAACATTTCGTGTCAACCAGAACCAACGCATTCTAACGTTTCCTTCAACCAGATTGCTATCGCGGGAATGTGGTTTTTTTTTATATAAACATTTCACATTTCTCAACGTAGAAATCGAACCCAACACTACCGTGAAAAGTTAAGCAATTCGTAATATAACGTATGAATCTTTATTATTTATATTTCTATGCAAATTCACGCTTTTCCCGCATATCAGGAAAGCTGGTGTGCCGCGCCGCGATTCATCTCTTGTTTTTTTGCTTTTGTAAATAAATAAGGACATATATAATTGAATCGATGAAACTTAAGATTATTTATTTACATATCTATTATAATATAGAAATCATTATTTATTTTTGTTTCATCATTCTGGTTATGTAATGTACAGCATCGCAATACGCCACTCGACATGTCTAAAATAATTGGTATGGAAAGAAAGTGAGATATCACTATCTCTGCCGCTTCTCCTCTGCAGATAGAGTTATGTATATAATAAATACAAAAATATTCCATCTTTAAATTATGTCACTTTTTTACTTCTGTATAAAGAATTATACATACAAAAATTATAACACTATCGTTTAAAATAGGTTACTTGTCTTAAAGCTAATATGGAATATCAAGAGCTGTTTGACCTAGTTACGTTGTAGGCTTCTGAGATCGTAAAATTAGGTCACAGCATTTGTCCAATGCCTAGATCTAGATTTTTACTGCAGTTTTTACTTTAGAAAAATGATTTAATGGGGAATGGAACGTCTTAAAACTATTTTTATTGCCTATCCTAATATATTAAAGAAATGCGGAAATTAAACACTTATATAGAGGCCGTCGTCATGGCGTAGTGTTATAAGCTCGGAGAGTATCCCCGTTCTTTTGTAAGAAAGCTTTAAATTCCGCCTTGTTGTAATGTCTCGAGCATTAGGTGGTGGGTTGGTAACATAGTGTATTAGCACTAGGTTATTTCTACCTGAGCAACGTGAATACATATGCGCGAATGAATAAAAAAAGTACGCTAAAACATTTAATTCTTTATTTTCATCTCTAAGCCAGACAAAATATTTCATAAAAAATATTTTTTCAACATCGAAAACCTACTTCACTTTTATATTAGTTTTATGGACTATAAGAAAAGAAATTAGGGTTGCAATTCACTAAATTTACTTTAAAATTGAAGTTGCAGTCGGACTATCGATCAATGCAATTTTGGCACAGGCGTGCACTGCGGGGACGGAAGTAGGACACCTACAATAGTGCAGTTCTAAAATATTTTATACCTAGGAGTGCAGAGACTGTAAATGCAACAGCAGGTTGTGAGTTCGATTCTTAGTAGAGGAAATGAGGTATTTAATATTTTCCCCGCTCTCGTGGAGAACGGAAGTGTGGTAATGGAAAAGGAGTGCCTTAACACTAGGTTTCCAAGTTCCCTCTCCCTACCCTGCTATGTGTGGGATGATGGATTGATGATTTGACCACAGGCTTAATTGCTTATGTGGAAAAGATAAATGGATTATACAGAAAAAGTTGGCTAAAGTTAATGCCTCAGACCTAAGAAAAACTGGCGCAAGAAATTCAGCGGGATTTTTTTAAAATGAATTTTATACAAATACATATTTAGTTAGTTATTTGTTATAATGATATTTTTGAAACTGACTAGAGCGAGCATTTCATTCCCAAGGCGTGTTGTCATTTATAAAATCATTAATTTTGAAGTAAGTAAAATAACGAAACAATCAAATTAAAAAAAAAATACCATAATTAATTATATTAACTAGAGGCCAATGCCTCGATGATTCGTCGAAAAGTGGATTACGGAAGTATGTTAATGGGAACGTAATGTCTTAAGACTACATTCCCAGGTTCCCTCTGCCTACCCTGCTGATACGAGATATATTTGTGAAGTTAAAAAAGTTATATAAAGAGAATATTAATGAAACACGCTAGCGTCGTGTAGGTTGTTCATTCAACTGAGTANCAAGTTCCCTCTGCCTACTCTGCTATGTGTGGGATGATGGATTGACTAAAGTTAATGCCTCAGACCTAAGAAAAACTGGCGCAAGAAATTCAGAAGGATTTTTTTTTAAATGAATTTTATACAAATACATATTTAATTAGTTATTTGTTATAATGATACTTTTGAAACTGACTAGAGCGAGCATTTCATTCCCAAGGCGTGTTGTCATTTATAAAATCATTAATTTTGAAGTAACCTTAAAAATAACTAAACAATCAAATTATAAAAAATATAACCATAATTAGTTATATTAACTAGAGGCCAATGCCTCGATGATTCGTCGAAAAGTGGATTACGGAAGTATGTTAATGGGAACGTAATGTCTTAAGACTACATTCCCAGGTTCCCTCTGCCTACCCTGCTGATACGAGATATATTTGTGAAGTTAAAAAAGTTATATAAAGAGAATATTAATGAAACACGCTAGCGTCGTGTAGGTTGTTCATTCAACTGAGTAGAATAAAAAAAAAATGTAGGTATATATTTAAAAACAAATCTCTTCGATCTAAGTTAATTAGAGCTTGCACTACGATATAAATAATTATACAACTGATAAACATTTACGTTATAGTACGGTCAACGAGGCGTGGTCACTCTGAAGTTACCTGAAGCCAGCTTTGATTGATTTGATGTTAGTTTTCTTATTAATTTTTTATTTCTTTCCGAGTGAACAATTCGGAAAAAATCGGAAAATCTAACTTCAGGATGGCCACAACTTGTTGACCGTACTGTACATATTTCATAATAATACGTAAAATTCTTCCGTTACTGAGCGACTGAAAGACAACGGACAGACGAAACTGCTAGAGTTAGTCATTTAGGCAGGTTAGGGAATTTAGGAGATCGCAATAAAGGATAATGATATGGAACTCTTCGTGCGCGAATCCGATTTTTTTTGCTTCATTTCCTTTTTCCTCATTACAGATCCCTAGTATCAAGGGTCGAGGCACTCCGTTATCCACTTTTCACCAAAATTCGATTTTAGTTACAGAGCACAACGCCGCGTGTTCGTTGCGAATGAAACCCACAGAATGTCAAGAATTAACTCCCTTGATTCCATTCCCAAATTGTGAATCGAACCCACAATCGTCACGTATATAGTCACCGTGCCACGATAGCGTCGGTTTTATCTCACATTCTTAATTTCTTATATAACTCGTATTTGTTAACCTACAAACATACATATAGAAAAAATGTCTAGTTTTATGAAATATTAGCTAATGTTAGCTTTTTATAAGTATTTTAGTCATAGATTCGAAGGTATTTAGAGATATTTTTTATTTGTGTTTAATCTGAAGTCCTTAAAACATATATACGATATCTTGATATCAAAAACAAAAAAAATATTACTCTTTTGAGGCCGTCGTTGTCTGCGCCACGACGGTCAGTGTTTATCTCTCTTTCTATCTAATCTAGTGTCTAGTGTCTAGAGGACACTAGTCAGGTTGGCAGAATGAAAAGAAACACATAACCGTCGCGTCTACAGTCAGACACTACACCTCTGTGACACGACGACCTCAAAAGATCAATATTTTTTAAATTAGATAGATAATTTAAATCGACCATCTATCTATAAGGTACTAAAAATCGATTTAAATTATATATTTTTACCTTATAAAAGAAGCTCATATGAAATACATTCATGAATGTGATAAAAATTCGCAAGAATAAAAAAAAATCTAGATCGATGAACGTTCTAGTCTACATACCAAATCTTAACCGGGAATCGAATTGACGACCCATTTCACTAACCTTGTGAGGCGCGCTCTTTGCATACTAAATAGTTAGTTATACCACGGTAAGTGTGAGTTTAGAAACATTTGTGGAATAATGTTGTTATGTTGTATATTCTGTTGTATATTCATATATTATTTTCATAAACTTGTATATTTTGTTTGTTCGCTTCGCTTAATACGCTTTAAACGCTTCACGTTTAATTTAATCGATCGGTATAAATGTTAATGGGCGTGAGTTCAAAGCTTAAACAAGAGCTAGAATATTTGTAATTATTGTATCATTGTATATATGCTAAATATCTGTCTGGACAGTCGATTTAAATTAACAAATTGCATTCTAATTTAAGCATTATAGAAATAAAATTAAAGATGATTATACAATTATAATGTTATTTGAATAATTTATATATTTTAGGAGGTCAATAATTTAGCATAATTCTTTTATGGTAGTGAAATGGTTATGGTTATAAATTATGGTAATGAAAATATATTTTCATTTGCTTTGCTCGAGTGGGGATCGAACCCACAACCATTCGCGTTTACAGTCTCACATTTATGCCTCTGCGCCACGAATTAAAAAGTAAACAATAAATATTGAGACTATGGTGTGGTTGGAATGTGAAAATGATGATGATGATTCATTTATATCTACTTTAAAATCTTTTTACTTTTACGTAGGTATAATGTAATTTTTTGTATCCGGTTTGGAGACACTGCGTGATGAGTGGCGAAAGTCAATGCTGCCATCTTACCAAATAAGAAAAATGCTCTTGATCGATTTTGATAAAACTTGTATCACAAATTACAACATATATCCTCAACGTACATTAGATACGCTATTTTCATTATAAGCACGTCAACATACCTATTATTTTCTAATCTGCAGCAAGAAAAATGTAGTAAGAAACCAAATTCACACCCAAATAAAGTCAAATCAGGCCACTCAGAGAGCAATAAAAAACGTTATAGCATCACATACATATGTACCTATATATAATACTTACGTAATAAAATAAACGTAACGAAAACGTATGTATAAGAATACGGCCAAGTTCATAGTTTGCGCGCTCAGATTTCACTTGTGTTGTAATTTAAATCATCGGCACGGAATTTCACATAAATAAATATACATATACTCGTATATTTTATTGAGTCCGCCCGTCTGCCTGTCTGGTTGTGGGTTTGATCCTGATGAGGGGAAATACTTGTATTTAATTCCATTTCCTCGTTCTGGTAAACAAAGCGTCATTTCTCCCCCTATTCCATCCCACACGAGTCGAGAAATCCTCTCCTAATCCTCTCTTACCTATCTACATATATGGCAAATTTCAACTTTCTAAATCTAGTAGTTTCGATTGTAGTGTTCTGCTTGCGATTCTGCAATACATTTATAGGCTTTAAAACGTGTAGTCCACGTGAATTCTTCTTTTTCTCTCTTCGGATCCTTAAAATGCATGTTTTATTAATATAAGCCTTCCTCTTGACTCACTCTGTCTATTATTGAAGTTCACATTAAAAACCGTTGTGTAATTTGAAAGATCTCATCGTACACAGCGAGAAAGATTTCTTTCATGCTATGTATAAATTAACCCATAAAAATCTACACAAATATTATAAAGCTGAATAGTTTGTTTGATTGAATGCACTAATCTAAGAAACTACTCGAATTGAAAAAATCTTTTAATATGTAAGTCTATTTATTCAGAAAGATAGAGCGCTTACGACGAAGACATTAATCTTTTCGATGTAACCCGCTGTACCTATAACATATACAAAAATTAAATTCAGCTTCACGCTGTATCCCGCATACAGCAGGGTAGGCAGAGGGAACCTAGTGTTAACACATTACGTTCCCCACTTTCTGCTGAGTTTGACCACGCGAACCCACAGGTAAAAGCTAGTAATCATATAAATATATCCCAAGTGCGAATCCACGACCTGCCGCCCACAATTCACAGACTAATAACAACCAACAAACCGGTCGGTATAAAGTAAAAACGATTTCGGATATTATGAATATTAATTTGTGACTATCGAACCTGACCTAACCTGAATAGCGGTTATGTCACTATGTTACGTTCACATTCACACGGTAATTTATTTGATAGTTACATATATTATAAACGCGAAAGTTTTGGGTTCGATTCCCGTTGGAGGGAATGAGTTCGACCACTCAACACGTTGTCTCAAAAACACTAGATTCTCTCTGCCTGCTCTATGTGTAAGATGATGAGAATATTTGAAAAAAACATAGTAAGAATAAATCGAACTAAAATTACTACTAACTATTACCAATAAACATATTCCTTTGAAACTAGTATATAAACAGGCATTAACCTCTAAAGAAAGTGAATCGTCACGCACATTAGTTTCATTGAATTAATTGCTAAACAGTACAGAATACAAGATGTTCGATGAAAAAACCGGTCATGTGCGAGTCGGACTCGCCCATCGAGGGTTCCGTACTAATTTCAAGATTGTATATCAACGGGAAATACAACTTATAAATGTTGACAAATTTAAATTTAATTTAAAAACAAAGTAAACTAAAATTATAAGCTAATAGATTTTATCTGTAATATAAATTTCCATTTTTACAATCAAGACCAACTTATGTTTGTATTCACTCATTTTAAGGGTTCCCAAGGGTGCCTGAAAAGGGACCATACCTTTACGAAGTAGGTCAGTTAAGGCTTACATTTCATAAAAAGGCAGAAAAATCAATGCATAAATGCTTGTATCTATATCGTGATTGCGTGGACTTAGAAACTCCACCTCCATCTCGTGATAAATGATCTTGAAACACTGACAGACGAACAACAAAGTTTTCCTAAAAGGATTCGTATTTTCCTTTTGAGGTTCGGAACTCTGAAAATGGTTACTGAGAGTTATTTTTAGGATATAGATACATTGCGAATAGTGGGTCTTTTTGGGCATATTTTTAGATTTATTAATTCTATACTACACAAGTATTATAGAATCAATAAATCTTAAAAAGGTATACAAAACAAATCCGAGCGTCAAGATAGTTTTTGAATTTGAGTTTTTGATAAGCGCACAAAAATATGTTCTTAAAACATCAGCATTGTCAAATTTCGTGGAACCCATTTTACGTGAGAAAAAATAACCGGTGTCCTTTTCCAATGTTAACTCTATTTCTCTACAACATTTAATTGAAATTGATACAGGCAGACAGATACGGTTATATTCGCAATTTATAATTTAACTCCCTTATATAGAAGGTTAGGCAAGGGGAACCTAGTGTTAGATTACTCTGTTCTCCTTTCCGCCCAATTATAGGGATAAAAAACATTACTTTTTATAAGATATATCCATTTTTTCCCGACTGCTAAGGAAGGGTTATTAAAATATATCTCTCCTTACCCTGCTATATGCGGAAAAATCTTAAATTCATCAAGTTAAAGTTAAATTTCATATAGACATTCTACTGGATATCTATATGAATTTCTATTTTATTCTAAGTATACTATACTACAATTGCCTAGCACAGACAGACAATAGACAAAATTAATAAAAAAATAATCAAACACCAACACATGTATGTATGTAGGTGTAATATAACAGTTACATAAATTTCGACAGTTGCTTACTATTCGGTCAGCGTTATCGGCAGTTGACCTCTTTTCTTATAACACTTTCGCTCTTCGATATATTGAAGGAAGTTTGAGCAAATATCGTTTTATTGCTTCACGCTGTATCCCGCACGTGAAAGAGAAGAAAGGAATCTAATAAGTGTTGACACACTGGTCTTATTTTCGAGACATTGTGTGTTGAGCGGTGGAAATTAACGCCGCGATTTGTCTTGTTACCTGAGCAAGGAAATGAAAATAATTCTTTGCCCTAAGTGGCAATCGAACCAACGACGGCATCAAGCCACGTTTTAATAAATTATAGAACACTAGTTGCTCCCGAGCAGTGTGTAAATAAAAAATAGATAAATTTCCATTTTTCGGATTTTTTCCTTTATTTGCATTGTATGTAAAGTTGTAATAAATATAAAGAAAACAAAAGGTTCAGTTTTTTACTTTTTAGATGCCGATAAAATATATAAAAAAATCGGACAAGCGCGAGTCGGGCTCGCTCACTGAGGGTTCAATCATGCAAAAGAAAGCTAAACGATTACTTTATCAATTTAAATAAAAATAATATCTATACATTAACCAAATTATATAACTGACTTTATATAAAAAAACCGATTAAGTGCGAGTTGCACACGCGCACCGACGATTCTGTAGTTTCTTCATTGTAAGTCAACGAAAAATATATGTTTAAAAAGGTCACATTTCATAACATATAGCAGTTCCAAGGGATGTATCCTATAGAAATACAGATTAATCGGTGATAATTTCATACAAAACTTAGGCTTGGATATTTGATATTATTTTCAGATGGACACACATTGAAGTGATCCTGTCCCACTTTGGTCTTTTGAGGTACGAAACCCTAAAAAATTATGAAAATAAAAAACCATGTGACTAATTAATATTTTACTTGAAATGTAAAAGCGTGATAGAAACAATAAAATTATTCGTATAGATAAAGATAATAATTTATATAACATATTAGATTAAATTTTTTATAGTGTTATAATTATAATCTATACTAATATTATAAGGAGGAAACATTTGTATTTTTGTATGTATGTTTGTATTGTTTTCACACAAAATCTACCAAACCGATTTCAAAAATTCTTTCACCATTAGAAAGATGACTGAGCAACATAGGCCATATTACATTTTCAAAAAAAATAGAGATCCCTAATAAATATGCAATAATGTAACCCATGGAAACTATTGATGATAGAACAAAACAATGTTCTACAGTATTACAGAAGCATCAATGTCTAAAAAAAAGTGCGTGATGTCTTACGTCCAACTACTGTAGTTAAAAAAAACTGCTTCACGCTGTATCCCGCAAACGGCAGGGTAGGCAGAGGCACGTCTAAAAAATATATTTATTATTGTGAAAAAATGTGTACTCCTTCTATAGAATATACTATTGTCTATTGTGTCATAATAAACATTAAATTTTAGATACTAATGCTTAATATTACATTACATCAAGAGCGGCGGCCCGCGCTCGCGTCTTTACCCCTTGAATCAGTTGAGCCGTTTCTGAGATTAGCGTCGACAAAAAGAAAGACCAACAAAAAGACAAAATTGTTAAAAATCATTGTTTTGGGTTCTATTATTCTGTTAAATGATAATATTTTTTCTAATAGTTTTTCCATGTATAGACAACGATGAGTTATGATTTTATTATAAGTACTTATAAATAGTTTATTTATTTTCAAAGGGTTCCCTGATGAGGCCTATATTGAGATTATCAGAGACAAGTACCACCATTCCGCTTCTATGGTTAGGACTGCCGTTGGCGACACTACAGTAGTCCCCTGTAATTTTTTTTTTTTTGTAAACCTGGAACTTATGAAAAGACATGCTTTTTAAGCAAATAAAAGTCTGGAATATTTGAAAATGGTGCATTCCAAATAGCTCTACCGTTTTTCTAAATAATCGATGCAAAATATCATAAAAGAAGTACGGAGTATCCTGACACTATTCTAAATGAAAAACCCTATCATCTGGCTATGACGTAAAAAAAATTGCTTACATATTATACGAAATAGTGATGTGAATATATAAATTTTAATGCTCATAATTATCATGGTAATGAATTATATACGTATTGTATTTTATAAAGTAAATACCCACAAATTAATGTAAAAGAGAGGAATTTAATTGTTTATATGTATTGGGAAATCCTATATATATTGATAATCTGTGGCCTGTGTTATCTGTACTAATATTATACAGCTAAAGAGTTTGTTTGGTTGTCCAAGTTAATCTCAGAAACTACTGCCACGAATTGAAAAAATCATCGATAATTGGACTATTCAAATATAATTTTGTTTTGAATAGCCGGTTATCGATGGAGGCTATAATAGGCTATATTCTCTCACACATCACACAGCACTTACAATGTGAAAGAGATATGTAAAGACTTTTTGGCGAGATAGTTTGGTGTATATACACCAAATAACGTCGTATATATTTCATTATACATACAAATATATTTCAACATTATTAAAGGTACTACAAAAAACCACGAAGGTTTGTCTCGAGTACCAATAGCTCGTCTATTATAGGTTTAAATAATATTTCTTTAATAATTGATTTAAGCTCCCCTGAGTAATAAAAACTGGCTAAATGCAAATCGGTCTTAACAGAAAAAAAATACAGAGTAAAACTATAGTATTTGACAAACTTCGCATTCTCTTTCTGTGATATAAGTAGTTTATATAAAGATAAGTTTGTAATTATTTTTTTCTATGAAATACTAATAATTTCAATTTTATAACTAGGTTCACGGGAAATTCACTATAGGCTTACGCGGTGAATTACATACAAAATGCAACAAAATCGATTCAGAAATGCTCGTACCTTTTGGTTGCGTTGACTCAGAAGCTTTTTTTTCTGTTTTAACTAGCCATAGACCTGAGTCCTTGATATTAATTCAGTTCGATATTTTCTCGCGATCTCGAGATGAAAAGTATTGACAGACGGATAGACAGACAACAAGGTGATCCTACAAGAGTTCCGTTTTTACCTTTTGAGGTACGGAACCCTAATAAGATCATTCATAATATTATCAATCAATTGAGTAAAATATATTTTTTATAGATATTAATTGTTATATAATGCTACAAAATGCTATAATATAACAAGCTATACTATGCTATAAATATTTCTTTTATGGATATATTGCTTAAGTAAACACTATAATAAATAAACCTTAAGCGCATTTAAAGATGCAGTTTTCATCATAACTTAGTTCGAGATCGTCAGTCGCAGAGGTCATATCTTAAGTCTACATGTACGTATTTTTTAAATATTATTATAATAATTTATAATTTTGTTAAATAATATTCGGTTCACACACACCACGGCGTTAGGTTACGGCACTCAATACGCGGCTAAAACAACATAGTTCTTATTAAACTAATAAAAATACCAATAATATTTTTTGGTACAAATTCTATTTATATTTTTTTTGGTGAAGAAATTATATGGAAATTTTATTATCATCGATATATTTATTATATATACTCGTAAGCATAACGTTAAGTCATGAAATGTTTCATGGTATGACACATCATGGAACATGTCATGACTGTCATTTTAATTTCACTTCTTGATGAATTGAGGTCTCCGTCATCTTATAATATTTCACAAAATTTACTGCTTTAAATCATTCGTGTTTTCTTTTTTTTTTTTTTTATATATGGAATAGGCTTGCGTTTGACCGCATCAGGTCTGGTGAGCGTTGATGCGATCTACGGTGGTGGTGGTTTTCTTTATTATTTCGTTATCAAAAAAAGAAAAAAAAGGCTTTCGTGGTTTTGCCTGACTGTAAGTCCCCGTCAGGTTTACAGTCAGGCTCTTAAGATTTTAGAATCAATAACCTGTACATATAACATAATTTTATTATCTATTTTGAACAATGTTTCCAACATATTTCAATTAATTAATTTACTAAAAAAAGCAAAGGACTAAGAAAAAAATAAAATGGTGATAGCGTTTAATCTGGTCCTATCCTATTAATATTATATATGCGAAAGTTTATGAGGATAGATGTTTGTTCCAGTTTCACGTAAAAACTAACAAATTTAAATGAAACTTTAAAGCTACTTATATATAGCTTTATACATAAGAATAGCATATAGATTGTTTTTAGACCAACTTAAATAAATATTTTTTATATAGTTTTAAATAATATTACTATAGGTTTCTTTTACATCAGAATAACACATAAATTACAATTTAGAAATGTATAATTAAAATTAAATAATACATATATAGATATTATACTTTAATATTAAAAAGAACATTTAATTTTTCAATTATCTTGTTTCAGACATGAAATGCAAAGAGTGACAGCTATGGCGACCAAAGACCAAATAATGGGGCAGTACACGGATAATGTATTAGATAAAAAATACTGTACCGATTGTGATATTAATATTAATAATAGTATAGATTCTAATATGAACAAGCAAAAGTTTACGGAGGTTCAGGATTTTTATAATGGGAAGAATATATTGATTACAGGAGCTACAGGTATGTTGTAGAGTGGTATCGTTATTTTTTTTCTATATGCAATAGGATACGCAGAGATAAATTAGTGTCGAGACACTCCGTTCTCCACATCCTTTATGTTTTTAGAGACTTTGGATCTCTTAAATCAATACTCCCTAAACTACTACCATACCATTTATATTAAAACTTAACGGAATTCGAACCCACACCACTTGGATAACGTCCAAGTACGATTTTCGTTAGTAAAGTTTATTAATTGTTAATTGTAAAAAACTATAAACATCGTGTTATCAATTTTTAATC
Source organism: Heliconius cydno galanthus (assembly GCA_036379175.1). Taxonomy (NCBI): domain Eukaryota; kingdom Metazoa; phylum Arthropoda; class Insecta; order Lepidoptera; family Nymphalidae; genus Heliconius; species Heliconius cydno. The sequence goes on from JAKRZM010001194.1 coordinate 1,498,513, forward strand.
AATCAGTTGTTGTTGTTATTTTTGTTATAATATCATTTGTTATTGCATAATAATAATTATAATGACAAAAAAACATAATAATAATAATTATTAGATATAATTGCTTTAAAAAGAAACTTTGAAATTGAGCTTTTTCTAATTTAATTATTTTATTAATATGACGCCACAAGTAATTACATGTATACATACTAAGATACTTATATATCTATATACGAAAGGTGATCGTGGGTTCGAACTTCACTTTATTTAATAATTTAAAAACTTTGATTTTTTAAACTCTTCTTAATTTAAACTTGTTTTCAATAAAAAAAATCTTCTTGTTTGTTTGTTTATTTAGAATCGTCAAGAGTGTATTTAAATAAATGTTTTCCAATTAAAATAACACTTGCTATTAACACCATATAGATTAAAGTAATAAAATTAATTGAAGTAATAAAAATGTAATGCAGTAAAAAATGACAAAAAATGTCTTCATATAATAGTTAAAAAAATGTAATTATTTAAGGAAAACTTTTGCTGCCGGGCGATGTCATAAACTTGCTTACAATATTGTTTTCAAATATTATACATGGAGACATGAGCTGACATGACATGAGCATGAGGCATGTCATGGCACTCACACTTAACTTTTAAATTTTGTCATATTATTTTTTAAATTGAAAGTTTAAATTTTAGAGTTTAAATTGGATTAAAATTTTAGGATTCCTCGGGAAAATATTAATGGAAAAACTGCTGCGTTCGTGTCCGGGTGTGGAGAATTTATATTTATTAGTCAGACAGAAACGCGGCAAAGACATATACACAAGGATTGAAGAAGTCTTCGAGGATCCGGTAAGTTGATTTAAAACAAGCATTACTTAAAACAAGCAATTGTCGTGGCGCAAGGGCAGGCAGGGCAGGGTGACTATAACGCGACGTGAGTTCGATCCCCAATCGGGGGAATGAATTATTATTTGTTAATATTTTCATTTCGTCATTCATACCACTCAACACGCAATGCCTTAACACTAGGTTCCCTCTGTCTACTCTACTATATACGAGAAAAGCATGAAGCTGATTTAAACAAAAAAAGATTCCGTTAAAATACTGCCTTCACCAGAGTGAAAATTTAAATATTAATTTACCTTGTTACTTATTCTGTATTGACATATTTCAAGAACTTCGCGCTAAAAGGTAAACATTTACTTAAAGGAGTTTACTTGAAACGTGCAAATATACACTGCTCAGTTAAAAATTAAACATAAAGTTGATCATCCATTGTATGTATAAGGATATGGAAAGATATTTTATATTTCACATTAAAGTATAGTAGAGGCCAGTTGTGGCGCGGGGGCACAAGTGTGTGATTGTAAACACCACGTCGATTACTACTTAAGGAAAACCACGCAATCCAAAAAATCGGCGAAAAATGAGGAAAGGCAGTATCTAAACGCGAACGAAATGTACTAACATTAGGTTCAGAGATTCCCTAAGGTATACATCAAGCAACTTTCGTTATATTACTTTGTTCTTCATCTTCCGCTTATTTTAGACATATTGCGTGATAGGTTAGGTTAGGCGGAACCCAACACCGCGTCTCATCTTTCTAGAAGATGAAAATGAAAAGAATTAATTGCCCCAAGCGGGAATATAACCCATAGCCATTGCGTTACATAAAGTACATAATATAATATACAATTAATATTTATTCGTCCAAGTGCATTATTGTAAATAATTGCAGTACTAAGAGTACTAACACTTTGAATCACGTCCGCCATTTAGGTCATGATCAGATGTCAAAAGTGCTTGAACCGTACAAACAATAATAAACAAAATAATTGAGTTGTTTTTTTTTTTTGCGGAATACGTAAAGGACATGGGTATTACATCTATATAAATTAAATCAGCTTCACGCCGTATCCCGCACACAGCATGGTAGGCAGAGGGAGTTAGTGTTAAAACACTCCGTTCCCCACTTCCTGGCGGTTTCTGGATTGTGCGTTAAGTGGCGGAACTGAGTGCCGCGTTTTGCCTAGACACCAGAGCGAAGAAAGGAAAATATAAATTTAAATAAATATTGCATTCCCTCGAGTGGGGATCGAACCCATAACCAGTCGCGGCACACTCTGTGTGGATATTTTAACAAACATTAAATAATTCGGTCACTACTCCTTTTATCGATGACATATATTTTGTATATTTATTATTATGGCACTTACAAATAGTTTATTTACACTTCTACAAATTTCTTATATAAATTACGTAAATCACGGACCTATTTATTATATGATGAAACATAGAATAAATACAATTATTTTTACAATTGACTGTGGACGCGACTGTTGTGGAAAATATGAAAATGCATATAAATATTCGTTTATTATTATTAATATTTAAATAAATGGATTTATAGAAACTTATATAATACTAGCGGACGCGCGCAGCTTCGCTTACGTATTTAGGGGTGATTTCTAATAAACCATGAAACATGTGTTCAATGAAATATTTTTAAGAGTCTAAATTTCAAATTTTATAAAAATCGGTGGCCATTTAAGAATTTTTCCATACAAACTTTCAACCCCTTATTTGCACCCTTATGGAAAGAATTCTAGAAAACCATGAAACACGTGTACAATTAAATACTTTTAAAAGTCTGAATTTCAAATTTTATAAGAATCGGTGCCGATTTAAATTTATTTCCATACAAACTTTCAACCCCTATTTCGCCCCTTCAGGGTTGAAATTTTTTAAAATCCCTTCTTAGTGGATGTCCAGATTACAAAAGTAAACATCTGTCCAAATTTGAAGTTTCTACCAACAGCGGTTACGGCTGTGCGTGCGTCTTACCTCAGTCAGTGAGGACAAGTCCTTTTATATATATAGATTATACTGGGTCACCTCCGTTATAGATTTATAATATTTTTGTCTTTCATCTCTTCTGTCATTCTGGGGTGGGCACGGGCTACACTGGGATGGGCACGCACCACCCAGCCCCCTCATTCCTACTCAATGTTCAGCATCAACATACAATTTCCAAATAAATTAAACTTCATTATTTATTCGTCAATCGTTCATTTAACGTACCCTATGAAATATGAAAAAAAAGCAAGCAAAGACGTGATATTACTACCTACCTAAATAAAAAAAAATCATTAGGATTCGAATCCACGACCTTCGGTCCTTAATACCCACACACCTAACATATTGACGTAAGAACAAAACTATAATACAAATTATGATGTAATGACATAACACTTTAATAACTATATGACATTTAATTCTTGACTTTGATGAACAACGATTTTCTATAGTTCATTAAAATATAATTATTTCTAAACAATTACCCATCAACTTGTTGTTCGAAGTGACGATCATGTTTTTAATGTTTTAAAGCTTTTTTTTAATTCTTGCTGAGATTGGATAGGTTATTAAAAAAAATTAATTAAAGAATTCATTATAGCAGGATTTAAACCCATTGCCCTTAATCTAATGATATTAAAAACAATAAGTCTTACATTTTTTCCATCAGCTTTACGCGGTTTCCCGTATATAGCTAGGTAGATAAAGATAAACCAGTCTTGAGATAGTAGGTTTCCACATCGCTTAATTTTCGAACATTGGTTGTTGGGTGGCGAAACTTAACGCCGTGATTTGCCAAGCAGAATGAGAAAATGAAAACACGTCACGACAATTTTTAAGTTGTATCTAATAATAATTTATATCTAAAGCTCTAAACAATTATCTATCAATTTATTGTTCGAAATAATGATCACCTTTTTATTATACTAAAGTGTATTTTTCCTGAGATTGGATAGATTATTGTAAAAATTAATTAAAGAATTCATTATAGCAGGATTTAAACTCGTTGCCCTTATCTAATGGCATTAAAGAAATGAGTCATGTATGTTTTCATCAGATTCAAGCTTCTTCTTGCATATAGCAAGGCATAACTTATAAATAATATACTAATATTAAAATAATAAATTATAAAAGAATGAACGTCTAATTGTATTACTTTGGTTTGCTTGCTCCGGGAACTAGATAAAGCGCGGCCGTAAGTTCTGCCACTCAACACGTAATGTCTTAGAAATAGGCGCCAGGCCTACCTTGAGGCTGAATGCCACAGATAGCAGGGTAGGCAGAAGGAACCTGGGAACTTAGTGTTAAAACACACCGTTCCCATTAAGATATTTTCCGTTCCCTACTTTCCGAGTTTCTGAAGGCATTGTGTGGTGAGTGGCGGAACTCAACTCCGTGTTTTGCCTCGTTACTAGAGTGAAGAAATGAAAATATTAAATATTTAATTTCCTCGAGTGGAAATCGAACCCACAACCTGTCACAGTAACAGTCACACGTCCCTGAATCAAAACTTGCCTCGATCTTAGTTTCATATATTTAAATTTTCTTATTTGTTCTGTCTAAGAGAAATTTGAGCAAAAAAATAGTCATGTTCATCGCTAAATTTCTAATAAAATGAAAGTTATTTGCATAATAAAGTAAATAATCATTGTGAAATCTTTCTTTGTTACGCAAATTCGTAGAAACACAAAAAAAAATTGATTCCTACGTAGGATATAACTCTTTAAAATACATCATATCATGAAGCAAACCTTAGGTTTTTTTCGTTTTTTGACGTTCCTGAGGCTGTAGTGGCGCAGTGGCACAGGGGTGACTGTAACGCGATTGTTGTCCGTTCGATCCCCACTCGGGGGAATGAATTATTATTTATGAATATTTTCATTTCTTCGCCCCGGTATCAAAGCGATGGCCCGGGGTAGAGATCCACTCAATACGCAAAGCCTCGAAAAATTCGGCGGAAAGTGGAGAACGATTATTTATATTTTTTAATTATTTCTAGACCAATAGGTCTAAGCTAGTATTTTTCTACATATATCGACCTAAAGCATATTTCGTTGACGCACATCATAATTCTCATATAATGTATTTGCTAATATGACACATAATATTTTCTTACGATAAATATTTTACGAGGTAAACAGAAGATGATGTGATAAGTAATTTTAATCTTTAATTTCAAAATGTAATTACCTAATGATCAAAATCCTATCTCATAACACCTAACCTAGAGTAGAAAAAGCGTATAATATAATACTAGCGACCCGCTCGCGGCTTCGCCCGCTTGATCTACACAATTATTTATTTACTAATCTTAATTATTTTAGTGTAGTAATAATATTATTTATTATTATTTAAAAGACAATATTCACATTGGATACTAAAGGTTTAGACAATACAATAAAATAATTATTTTGTAAGAGTTTAGTCGAACAAATTTACGTATTGATGTATGAACTCATAGTATTGCGAACGTTTGAGACATATTTAAATAATATTAAAAATATATATATACAAATAAGACTAAGAACTTATCCTTTTTTTCATTTAAAAAAAAATCTGTAATGGAATGAGTTTACGTTTCTTATAATTAATGTATTTTACTTCAAGTGCTGTTGTTTGTTTTATGAGATAAAAACACATTATTTTTTTGTAATAACGAGCGCGTCTCGCAGTTAAGCTTAACAGCTTGGCGAGAACAACTTTTTTGTAAAAATCGTTTTAAAATAATAATAAAAAATATTAAAAAAAACAAAAAAAAATGGTGTTAAAACCCTCTGTTCCCCACTTTCTGCCGAATTCTGGAGGCATTGCGTGTTGAGTGGCGGAAGTCAGAATCAGAAGTGGCATTTGAACCCACAGCTATCCTCTTACGTCTGGCACATGCATTAACTCCGCACAGACGGCGTTTAATCACGTTCCTAATGTAAATAATCATTTATTGATATTGATTTTAAATCTTTACTTTGTACAGTGTCTCTAGTATTTGCAAAGCTATTTTCTCATCTAGTGTTAGAATAAACCTATTAAATATTATATTTGTTGTAAATAAATAATAAATGTGAAACATAAACATTACTTGATGTTTGTTTTTAAACAGGAACTAAGATTTATTACCTGTTTATTTAAATAGAGAAAAACTTTTTCTAATAATAATACAGATTTAATATAAGTAGGTTTCACTACAGGCAGAGAGAACTTAACGTTAAGTCACTCCGTTTCCCGTCATTCCAATATTTGAAACATTGCGTGTGGAGTCTACCAAATCCGAAGAAATTATAATTTGGCGAAAAAATATCGTAATTGCACTTTTTAAAAAATAACATGTATAACGTGAATTTTTGCGGACTATTTATTATAATTGATAGTGTCTCCTGTATTTTTTCTAAAAGTGCACTGAAAGACCGATTATAATCATTCCCCCAAATGGGAATCGAACTCACAACTGTCGCGTTCATAGTTACACGCTGTACCACTGCACCACAACGGCTTCAACAATTGAGCAGTCAAGGATATTAAATTATTAGGTTTATTAATATAATTAATTAAAATATTTTAAATCTAAATTATAATTACAGGTTTTCGATCGTCTGAAGGAGGAAGTACCAAAGTTCAGGCACAAGATTGTGGCCATACCAGCGGATTGTGAGGCAGCGGGGCTAGGGTTAACTATAAGTGATAGACAGACTCTTATAGAAAAGGTAGGTTTTAATTTAAAAAAATGATAATTCTAATACAATATATCTTTAGTTCTTCGCTCCTATCTTGAAATTATAATGTGCAATACGAGCTTTTTACCCACAACCTGTTCCACATAGTGGAGGAATAACAAAAAGTTTAGTTTACATTCTAAATGCCGATCTTAAGTGCAGGACTGGCGTGGTCGCAGCCAGGGGGGGTCACTAATATAATGTATCGAGTAAATTGCTAGTTAACAGTTATTTTTTAAAAAATTGGATTTTTTTTAATTAACATGGACGATTTTGGGGGGGGGGGTCCCCCTAGGACTGCACCTGGTGCAGGGGGTACATCAAAATGATTAATGTAATATAATAAACTTTTTTATAAAAGTAGAAAATTTGTGTGTTACACGGGGTTTCGACCCCCTGAATGGCCTGAAATGATTCGAGAAAAAAAATTCTCGACTTCGCGGGAGCCCTGCTGTACCCACAAATATATCCTATATCTCTTGATAAATAGCAACACAATTTTTTTTTTTCAATATAAAAATTTAAATTTAAATATGTGGGACGTAATTTTTTTTAAAGATAAACAAAATAAAGATAAAATAAACTACCAGAAAATATGTTTTCTTCCAGGTACACGTAATATTTCATTCCGCAGCGACAGTCAAATTCGATGAGCATTTACGCGCGGCTTTAGTCATCAATGTGAAGGCGCCTTTATATCTGTTACAGCTCGCTAAGGATATGAAAGGGTTAAAAGTGAGTATTTTTTATTGCATTCAAGAAGTGGATGTTCAAACTCTAGCTTCTTTAAATTTATATACGCTTAGTAGGGGGAAAAAAGGGAACCTAGAGTCACACACCCACACTCCTGTGAACACTTTCGACGATATTTTCCGGTTGTGCGTTAGATTTCCACTCGGCAGAGTAAAATATATATAATATTTTCATTTTCCTCGCTCTGATAATGAGGCAAACCATGTGAAGTTTCGAATTCAGCAGAAAATGGGAACATCAGAGTGTATTTATGGGGAAGATCAACGGAGTGGCTCGACACTAGGTTCCCAGGTTCCACTGCCTACCCTGCTGTGCCTGCTGTGAAGCTATAAAATATTTTTATTATTTTCCAGGTATTCATGCATATATCAACGGCATATTCAAACTGTCACTTATCCCACGTAGAAGAAAAAATTTATCCGTGCGAAGCGAACTCGGAGAAGTTACATAGTATAGTTGACAAACTAACAGACAACGAGGTCAATGACATATTACCTACGTAAGTAGTTTTTTACTTTATAGAGTGTTCATGCCTCAATATATTGGTATAAAATTCTCCTATAATTATTATACCTGGGAAAATAAATCACTGTAAACAGATGGAACTCGAATGGGTGTTTTCGACCCAGTAACCCACGGGAAACAAGTCATGCTTCGGATATAATGGACCCCATACATCCGTCCGTAAAGTCATCAAATTTAGCTCACGCAGTGAACGTGTTAACTGCTGTTTTATTATGGGGTCTCTAAGAATATTTTTATCTTTTCTATATATAGCTATTAAATTAACTTTGTAATATTTTCTTTTCAGAATTTTGGGTAAATGGCCGAATACCTACACTTTTACCAAAGCGTTAGCGGAGAATGAGATAAAATTGAACAGCAAGAACGTACCTGTAGCGATATTTCGACCGGCTATAGGTATACCATTTATTACCTCTTTACCTTTTATAGCATCCCTCTATATTACGTATAAAGCAGGGTAGGCAGAGGGAACCTATTTTAAAAAACTCCGTTCCCTATATTCTGGCGAATTATTGAAGCATTTCGTGTTGAGTTGCAGAGCTCTAAGCCGTGTTTTCTCTGGTTGAAATGAAAATATTAAATATTTCATTCCTGAGGGAGTGGAAATCGAATTCACAACCATCGCGTTTACATTGACGTGCTTGTGCCCCCGCGAAGCAGTGGGCTATATACCTAAATATTATTATATCATTTGAAAACTTAGAATTATCAATCATTGTAAGAAAACCTTCAAAAAATGGAAATCCGGCAGGATTTGAACCTTATGCAACAGCCCAAATTGATATATTAATTCCAGGGATATTATGTAATTTATCTGTTAAAATCGAAATAATATGTTTTCATTTTTTAAAGTTAATCGATGACCTGATATTTACATACTATACCCTCTTTCAGTCACATCAACTGTGAAGGAACCTTTGAAATGTTGGTTAGACAACATGTACGGACCCACCGGTGTAGCAGTTGGTACAGGTAATTTTTTTTTGTTTTCTTTTTTGGTAACGTTTCGCATATAGCAGAGTAGGCAGAGGGAACGTAGTGATAGCACTCTCCGTTCCCCGCGCACCGCACAGTACTCGAGATATTAAGTGCCGAAATTTAACGCCGCGGTTTGTTATCTTACAAGAATTGAAAGTAGTCCATTTTAGAATTCGGAGAATCATTCTATGTAAATTCACAGACGTTGTGCCATTACGCCACGATAGCTATAATATACATTTTGAACAACATAAAAACTTATTTAGGTAGTAAGTACATACGTAAACAATTTCTCGGAAAGGATTTCAACCCACTAATTCTTGGTCGTATAAAGTCCCAATTAAAATTTTTATTAATAATAAATAATTATTCTAAATTTCCAGTGACAGGAATGCTCAGGACAGTACAATGTGATCCGTCCGTGACCGCCGACCTGGTACCTGTTGACTCAGTGGTTAATTGTCTGATGGTGGCTGCTAGAAACGTATGCAGACAGTATGAGGAGAGGTAATTATAATATTATTGTATACTTTAGAATGCGGCGCTTAGTTCCGTCAATCAACGCATTCTCGAATTCTGGTACAAAACGGAAAATGGAGTTTCTGAACTTTTAACACAATTTTCAAGTCGATTTATAAACATTTACTCTATAACATCTAACCTGTATTCTATAACGTCTTTTTCTTTACAGAGCGGTAATCGAACCCCCTATCTTCAACTATGTGAGCTCAGTGGAGAATAGAATCACTTGGGGAGACTTCACCAGACTCAATATGGCCAGGATTGATAAGCAACCGTTTTCTAACGCTGTTTGGTAATGTCTTAAATATATTTTAAATTTTATAGTTGATAACTAATAACGCAATGTACTTTTATAATGTGACTTTTTACATAAATAAAATAAAATAAAATCTATTTAACGTGGCGGTGAGTACCGCCAATCAACAGGCCCTATCTCGAAATTTGGCCATTGCGTGGGGACTCTAACTCTCGTCTTAACACTAACTTCCCTTTGCTTATCCTACTATATTCGGGAAACAGGGTGAAGAAGCTATAAAAAATGTATTTAATAAAAAAGCATAACGTGAACATAGAATACAAATGTAGAATTTTTAAAATTTTATTTTTAATAAAATAAAATATATTATAAAGTTAACACGATATCTTTATACAGTTGTTGTCAACTGTCGTTACACAGTTGTTTTCAATTTTAGTGTTTGTCTGTACTCGTGGTGGTTGTGAATACAATCCCGTAAAGGAAAACTTACATTTTTCTTTATTTTTAATAATCTGGTGTTCCTGGAGATCACTTCACTGTTCAATTCTGTTCTTTCATTTTTACTGTTATAATATGAATGTTAATATATTTTCTTCTGTCACAGGTATGCATCAGTGACTTTAAATAAATCAACATTTATGAATCAACTCTACATATTCTTCTTACACTTACTGCCGGCAGCTCTAGTGGACGCACTCGCTATCTGTATAGGAAAAAAACCAAAGTAAGTATAGCTTTTAGTAATTTTTCTTGTTCCTGAAGTCACGGAGGTGGAGAACGGTTTCTAATACCAGATTCCCTCTGCCTACCCTGCTATATGCGAGGTACAGCATGAACATAGATTTTTTATAATTTATCATAATAGTAAACTATTATTTACAGAATGTTAAAAGTGTATAGGAAGATACACAAATTTTCGTCGGTACTTATGTATTTCTGCACGAGAGAAATAACCTTCTGTAATCAGCACACGCGAGGTTTGTGGGAGAACACTTCGGAATCGGATAAACAGGTAAAAATATAATTTAAAACTTAATAATACATAATTATATTAAAATACAAAAGAATTGAACCCGCACTTTTCATTCTACTAAGTCAATGCAATATTTAACTTTTATTTATATGGAAAATCAGATACCACCAAGCTATGAAATCAAGCAAATTTGTCTTAATTTTTTTTTGTATTTTGGAATCCCAAATATATTAATACATTATAATTATATTTTTTTTACAGATATTCCCATTCAGTATGGGCGAAGTGAACTGGGATGACTATTTCGATTCGTACCTGCCCGGTATCAGACGGTACCTCTTCAAGGAGAGCGACGATACCGTGCCGCAAGCTAGGATTAAATGGAAAAGGTACTTATTGTTATACTGAATAGAAACTTCTGTAGGACCGCGTCGGCAGATGTGCTGACGTTTCGCCGTCTCATCAATGCAGACCCCGTTAACCTTGGTACCGGCAGCAATACCCCTTTCCACATCCATCTCATATCTTCCATCTCTACTGAATATACTTGAGTTTATGACTAACAAAATAATGATGGAAAAATAGAATGTGCGATCTCCAACTAAAAAATGTTAACCACTAGGCCATTATTTAATTATTATTTTTTTGTTTCAGATTATACTATTTACATCAGATAGTGAGGATACTTTTCATTCTACTTATAATATATATTATCTGGACCATCTTTGCACGCATTTTCTAAAGTCGGTTCAAGAACGAACAACATTTCCTTATATGGGCATTTCGTTTAAAAGTTTTTTTATTAAAAAAACGGGTAATTCATAAAAATACTTAACTTTATCGTACGTACATATATACATACACGAGTACCTTTGTACATTACGATATACATATTGTTCAATATCGTTTTCTTTTTTCGCTACAATGTTATAAACGTACAAGAATACAAATAATATGAAGACAAATAATTTAATGTCATATTTATTTTTATGTTTAATAATAAAAAGAAATAACTCTCAAATTTAATATTTATTTATGTAATAACTAACTAAAAACGCGCTTAAGTACCGACATCAACATTATTAATATTAATATTTTTTCAGCTTCGCGCTGTATCCCGCATATCTCGGGTAGGCAGAGGGAACCTAGTATTAATACACTCAAATTCTATTAAAATACTTCCATTTCCAACTTTCTGCCGTAATTTCGAGGCATCGCTTGTTGAGTGGCTGAACTCAACGCCGCCAATAAATAATTCTATGAGTTCATTATGTTTACCTTTAGTTCCACGTTCTGTTAAGGTAAATCGCAGCGTAGTGTTGTGTCACTCGATACGCAGTGTCTCGAACCTTGAATAGGAAGTGGAGAGCGGAGTGTTCCACCAATTTTCATGAGGGATAAAGTGTACAGCTGAAAAAAAAACATTTATTATTATATATACAAGTACATAAGGCAAAAAAAAGGAAAGAAGTTATAAAATACATACTAAGAGTCCTTTGTTAGCAAAATTAGAAAGAAAAGAAAAAATAATAGTATTCTTAGATACAAAAGTAGAGTCATAATATTTTAATATAAAAAAAAGAAATATTTATCAAATTTCATCCGTCCTGTATAACGAATAAAAAATCATATCATCAATAGATGAATAGAATTTAAATGTAATTGTAGAGCAGTGTCACCTGGTTCAAATCCCATATATAAATGTGTGATGACAATACCAGTTGTATAATTGAAGTAGAAACTACAAACACCTCAAAGAGAGGTCACTATGTATAAGAAAATATTATAGAAAAAATACAGGTATAGTCTGGCAAATATGTTATTGAGTATCTAAAAGTATCGAAGGTAATTAATCAAAATGTAAGTATTTCATTTTTAAGTAGAAAAAGCACCCACGTTTTTTAAAGTCAATAATAATCAAAAGAAATGTATTTATAAATTCTTATAATATATTAGGGATACTATACTATTATAACTTATTCAGAGTGTTAAAAACAATAAGCAGTATATTTTAATTTTAAAAAAATAACATTTTAGATACCAATTATTGTCACTATGATTGTGAAAAAAGTTAACCTAATGCAAAAACATATTATCAAAAAAAAATCTTTTTATAAGATTTTTATTATAATTATAATTAAAAAACTTATAAAAATTTTTTATAAGTATAGAAACATTTTTTTTGGTTCAACCATTCCACTTTTTATATTTTGTGGGTTAACTCATTTTACCATCTAGGTAACGATATGTTAAATGTGTAGGAGCTTGATACAGTCAATTATATTGATCAAAATTGTCAATCATCACTTACTTTAGAAATACCTTCACTTTGTTTTACCCTTCTCTTTTTTTTCTTGAAATGCTCATATACTTCATTTAAAAACTTTATGGAGAATCTCATGTCTATTTCTAGTAAAAAATATAAACGACACAATGAATTTGTTACCACTTTCCCGTTATATCAATATGTGTATAAAATAATATAAATATAATATTTTATCACAAAACGATAATTACCTCTTTATTTTTATATATTAAATAGTAAATATATATATACTCTCAAAATTATAAAATAAAAATAAAATCCCCTAGAAAGTCAATGGCCTAACTCAATGTCTCGAAAATTGGGCGGTGTCGGCAACGTAGTGTCTTAACACTAAGTAAAGTAAGCACATTTACCCTCCTACAGTCGGAATATAGCGTGAAATTTAAAAAATATTATCGTTTTTTAATTGCACCATTTTGTGTATCCCCCTATTTTTCACGTGCCCACTTGCGCGGGCTGGGTAGAAGAGTCTTCTATAGATAAGTCTATCATCATAAACAATTTCTTTTTTTTCTTATCTCTTATACTCGTACTCATAGTACAATAAAGAAATCATCATATAATCTTAACATATGGTTTATTTATTAATTTTTCTTAAAATCAGAAAATAAAGATATTTTGAGTTAGGTCACTTTCGTTCTAATGATGCGTAATACATATTTATGATGCTTATAATAAGTTTAGAAAATATTTAACTAAAATATATGATTTGTACAGGTCTAGTTTAAGGTGTAAATTGTATACTTATAAATAAATTGGGTTTAATTTGATATTTTTGGTTTTATTTATTATAAGCACGCTGTATACATATATTCTCTTAAAAAAGAATGGGTCGATAAAGAGAAAGGATAGAGAAGGAAGGAGAATGCCATTGTATCGTACACGTGTTCGTCTGTAAGCGCAATGATTGTGGGTATGATTCCTACTTGGAGTATTGAATTATCTTCATTTTCCCGCTCTGATAAATGCAAACCGGGTAGATTCTCGTACTCAATGTTTGAAATTAGGGTGGAAAGAAAAAATGGCGTGTTATGAGACTAGTTTCTTCTTTTTTCTATGCGGGAAAAATAGTGAAACGAAAAAAATGCTTATTTTATTGCTTTTTACCGATGTATATAAAGCGCAAATTTGAATTCCAAATAAAAACATCACTCTATAACGATAAAATTGCTGTGAATTAAATAATAATATGCAGAATTTCAATTCATCCCTCTTAAGGTCCGTACACATTATTAAATTGTTTTTCTTATGTTATAGTGAATTATTTATTTTTATTATTATTCTCATAAAAAAAATATATAAAATAAAATTTATTGAAATATTTGTTAAATAAATGAAAATATTTTTATTAATTTGCATTGCAAATACTCCTCTCGTTTTAAATTACCAATGACAACACTTTACAAATGTCATTTTCATTTTGCACTTCTCTGCAATCGGAATTGCAAATTAGTACTAAAACATGCGCACGCGACGCTATACGCATTTTTTTAATTATCTCTCATAAAGCTTAACTGCAATTAATTCGGTAAGTATTTATTTAATATATATATAACTTTATTTATTACATGATTGCGGTAATTTTTAATTGAAATTAATTTTAATTTGGCACTTTGCCAATTTTTCTATATGAAACGTAAACAGTGTGTTTAATTTTAGTTCATTTATTATTATTTACTGTTGACAAGGCAACGCGAATATAGTAAAGATCTATAAATATTATTGATAATTGCAAATTCAAGGATAAATATGGTAGCATAGTAATATAATAAAAGATTGAGCTAAGGGGTCGTGGGTTCAAATATGTGATACATTTTATAAACATTTTTATACAATATATTTAAAAAATATATAATAGTGATTACTATTTGTAGATTTTAGATATACCTACTATCAAATATAACAAATTTAATTCGTCTCAAATTTACATTGGTCTTTGACTTTAAGCACGACGGTTATAGGTTCAATTCCCAATGGGGGGAATGAATGATTTTAATTTTCTCACTAATAACATGACAAATCGTGGCTTCCAATTCTGCCACTCAACCCGCAATGGATCGTAAATTGGACGGAGAGTGAGTAACGGAGTGTCTTAAAACTTGGTTCCCTCTACCTTTCCCTATATCCTGATGTGCAGGATAAAGCGTGAAGCTGAAAAAGGATACAATTAATTTATAACAAATAATGGCAGGATGAGAGCTTAATTAGCATAAGCTCTCAAATACGTCATATAAAAGGCAGGAGAAATGAAAATTTATATTGAACAAGCTTAAATGACTGATTCACATTTTGAAATGTAGTGTCATGAAATATTTTTTTATAACCTTTGGATATCACGATGTAATAATTGTACAGGGTGAGTCATATTGAACTTTCCGATTTCAATAAGGTGTGTATTAAAAACAAAGCGACATGCAGTAAAAATTATTTTATTGTTTGAAAGCACATAACATGCAGTTTTAATTTAGTTGGTTTTAAAAATGATATCCTGTAAATGTCTACCTCCATTGACCACACACTGCTGAAGCCTTTCCCGGAAGTTGTCCATTACTCGTCGAGTCATATTCAGCGGAATAGCATTGATTTCTTCCGTGATTGCAGCCTTC